>BQNB010014404.1:20735-67921 GCA_026074375.1 Tanacetum coccineum
TATGATTTGTAATTGTCTATTTCATATATATTCTAACTATGTCAATAGTTATCCTTTTATAGATCAAGGATAACCCTAAAAGTCTTACATGACTTTCTGACAAATATCTCACAAATATCTTTTAAATATCTTCTTATCGGTACTAACTATTTTACTACTAACGGTACTAACTAACTAACAGTACTAACACTTTGTACTGTCGGTACTAAGTATAACTGTCAGTACTAACTATTGTACTATCGGTACTAAGTTAATAAAACATTAATCCTAACAGGTTATAAAAGTGGGTATTGGTTTGAGTCTAGGTAAGTCTAGGTATTTCCGGGGTGTGTCCAAATGTATTTTATCGAGAAACGTAACCCTTTTACGTGACCAATAAAAATAAAATACGCAAAGTACATAATTATCTTCTTAATAATTATTTCTTACTTGGTTGATGTAAACCTTAATTTATTCGATGACCGTTTACATTCATTGATTATTTTTATTCTACGCAATTTAGCTTAAAAGTAAATATTAAAAGTAAACGCGTATCGGACTAAAATAATTAGTGATCATTAATAGGGTCGTACAATGACATGAAAATGAGAAATGTTACACTGCATATAACCATCCTCAAAGAATTATCTATGTAGACAAGTACAAAAGAAATAGGTTAATGCGCTCGGATGAACTCTACAAGTTTAGTGACGGGACGCTCACATCTGTTCGATATGTTCTTCATGATATTGCTTCCAACCTGAGGATGGATTACTTACCAAAGAGAAGATGGAGTGATGTGTTTCAAAAGCTTTAAATTTATAAAACAAGACATACCGATTAATTGACAAAAACACACGGGAAAGTATACCTTTTCGTTATTTTACCGGGGTACTCATTCCCCTTTACCCAAAAAAAAGTATACCTTTTTGAGTGTAGTAAAGTCTAGGTATGTCCAGGTCGTCCCAAGGGAGTAGCGCGTTTTTAGATTCAAAAAGTAGTTTAAAAAGAAAGTCCAAATGATTGTCACTATCATTAGACTCATATTTGATTTAACAACTAAGTTATACCAAATGCTAAAAATGATTTAGATTATACCAAGATTATTAAAACATGTTTTTTTAGGCCAAGAGACATGAGATAAAACATATATAAGGATAGAGATGCATGCACAAACAAGACATATAAGCAAGAAATGACGGGTAATCAATCAAGCAAATAACTATTCAATATGATAAGAATTCTTTTCGGCCTTTAATTCTCAACATACCAAATGCATTAATACAGGTTTGTGGTTGATAATATAAAAAGCATACTCTCTTAATCAAGTTCATTAGACATAAGATTAAGCATTAAACATAATTATACTTAGGTTGATCATAGTTTTATTAACCAATTCTCACAAGGTTAATACCGAATTGCCATAGACAAACAACGCGAAATTCAATTAACACAATAGAGTCTTTCGACCTACTTATATTGCAATGATAAATCAAACAAGTCTCAATGATCTTAGCATAACAATATCGAGCATACGATTTATATGATCATAAGCATATATCCATAATATATATTTATATCACATCTCAAGAACACCTAAACAAACATAACAAAATTACTCCATAATCAAACAAGTAACAACACTCATAACATTCATCATGAATTCAAAAAAGATCATATTCAAAGGATAAACAAGATTATACCAAATCCAAGAGCAAAATATGATGACTTCACATGAATTTCCCAAGAACACTTTATTATATTTAAAATAAAACCTGGAAACTATGAACAATTCTGTCACAATCACTTATAGCTTCGAAATAACACTTCAATTATGCTTCTTTAATGGATCAAAACCTGGGTTTGAGAAGAACTTAGGAGCAAGTTCAACCAAATTCCCAAAAACTAGTTCCTAACTTATTTTACTTTAGGAGAGGATTGTAGATGGATGTGTGTGAGATATAAGGGATTTGGGGTTGTATTTATAGGCTCAAGGGAGGGCTAATTTCGTTCATAGAAGCACCTAGAAATGATAGATGATAGATTATAATGAATGCCAAGCTCATTTAAGAGCATTTACCACAAATTAAATGAAGTGCACCGCACATATGGCATTTATAGCTCCGGTGCTTTTTATTAAATTGTAGATAGTTTAATTCTCTTCGTGTGGCCGCCAAAATCGTGTCAAATAGAGTTCGTATGACCGAGTTATGATCAAAACAGTGAACAGGTGTCGGAAAGCATTCAGCTTTAGTTATTTCTTCATTTAAGCTTCAAATCTTCGTGTATTCTTCCCTTTTCTTCCACGACATGTACTTAGAACCTACAATATCAAATATACTCGATTCAGTACCGAAAGTTCTTATTATTAACCAATTTGTATACATAAAATCACAGATAACGCATATAGAAATATGCATTATTTGAGCGTTATCAAATCCTTCCACACTTAAAAATTTGCTTACCCTCAAGCAAATCTAAGAAAAGAAATTTTATAAACAAGGTCCTATGTGACAAGACAAATAGATTTATATATATATATATATATATATATATATATATATATATATATATATATATATATATATATATATATTTATATATATATATTTATACTTTAAAATTTTGGATTTTGATTTTTTTTTATTTTTAATTAAAAAAAATCATTTGGTGTGAAATTTTAAAAAATATTTTTGTTTTTTATAACAAATAAGTGCAAAAGGCGCAAGAACCCCCCACACTTAAGGGTTTGCTTGCCCTCAAGCAAAATAAGGAAAATAATAAGCTTTATAAAACAAACATAAAATTATGAAAAATATTTTTGGATTTTTAATATGTGAAAACAGAGATATTTGACAATACCCATTGATCTTCAAGCTGTAATAACATGACTAAGCACCTCACGAATAAGGAAAGTATAATTCACTCAAACACTCGTATGTGATGTAATAGAGGGTAAAAGGGAAATCACACTCTACTGCTCAGAGGTGATCCATTTCATACCATAGGCTTGTACAAGAAACAAAATTGTACCGGTGTGGCGTAAGCACCAGGTATAAATATCAAAAAGAGGACTTTTGTTCTGGTTGTAACGTTAGGCTAGGGGTTAATAAGGGTGTGGATAAGGCATGAGAAATATATACTGGAATTGGGTTTATAATTAATATACATGTCGACAAGTCCAAGAACCCATGTTGCTAGTTACGACAATCCACAAACCTGCGAGGTACCGAACCTCTCATCAATCTATCCGGCCCATATCATAATATATCAATACGTCACAAATGCCAACAGCAATCCAACTCTTATTCGTCACTTTTTTTTCTTCTTTTTTCTCTTATTTTTTTCTCGATTTTTCTTTTATTCCACTTTTTTTATTCTTTTTTTTAATTCTTCCACCAACTAACAATTATCCCACACTTATAATTAATCATACACCACAAAAAATACAAAATCAAAAGGACGTCTTCTTTATCTTTGATAAAATGGCACAACACTTATAACAAAGTGTGAGCAAACCATAAGCAAAAATTAACCAATCATATCGAGCAACTAGCAACCAACCGTAGGGACTTTCAAGAAGGGGTAAGGCTAGGCTAAAGGTTATATATTTTTGTATTTATTTTTTTATTTTTTTAGTGGATGAGAAAAATGAATAGAATGGCTCAGAGGTTAAACTAGGGGTATCTAGCACTAAAGATGAGTGCTAACATAAGGGTTTTATTTGGGTGGTTAGCTGATCAGTGTAACCAGCTAAGAGAATAAATATATAAATGGAATGGCTATTTGGGTTCAATCCTAAGTTGCCTCTTTATCACATAAAAATACCTATATCACACGAACGTGATCTCACTGCGGTCTCGTAATGATTATCAAGCACAAGTTCTAGAATCAATAAATCACCGGCACACTCATAATCAAAGGAATCAAGCATAAAATACGTATGCTATATACAGGCTCAAAATCCTCACATATTTACTGGAATAATTATAAATGTGCAAGTAATGTTATCAATCTCGAGTCGGATCTACTTTATTAATCGAGACACATCTCTGATTTTAAAACTTTATTTATTAACTAAGTTTTATTCTAATATATTAACCTAAGTGGCAAAAGAAATTTAAAAACAAGAATAGATTTTTAAATTACCGAGGGCGAACAAAAGTTACAAATTAATAATGAGTCTGATTTTTTATTTAATTTTCCCCCTACACTTAAGTTGAGCATTATGCGTAATTAGAAAATACTTAAAAGTGGCATAATGGGAAAAATAAATATAAGAGAAACGAGACTTTCCGGGGATCATAAGTACTTGGTTGAATATGGTGTGAAACGGAACGCCAAGCATGTGAATTCTACCACATGTAATATACTGATCCAAATATATCACATCTCCAAGTGATAAGATACCAACCACCAATCCAAGCTCCACCTGTTTTATTTAACCTGCAAAATAAACTAAACTACAAAAACCGTAAAATACTAAAGCACACTTTTGTAGGCACCACGATTGCTTTTAGCGTATGCAACAAACCTTTAAACCCCTCGGTGGCCCGAGTGGACGAGTTATAGTCTCGTGATGGTTTCCAGCGAACACACCCACAAAGTTCAAAACTTTTTATAAATTTTTTTATATTTATATACATTTTAGTAAAACAAGCATACACAAAACATTACGAAATAAAAAATAATATAGAAATGAAAATATAATTACTAGTAATCAAACATTCAAAACACATATAACAACACATAACAGACACAAACAATCACGACAAACACACAATCACACATATTTTAAAGATAGATAAGAAAACTATTTTTTATATGGTTTTTAACATTTTTTTTTAATTTTTATATTTTTCTTTTATTTAAAGCACGCAAGCAAACACACACACATAAGCATGCAAAACAAATGCAAACAAACATAAATGAATACTAATACACGTTTTAAAACAATCTACATGATAAAGATACGAAAAAGAAAATATATATATATATTCTAAGCCCAGAAGTGCGACGCACAAAAGACAATGTGCGACGTACATTCTGAAAATTTTCAAATTTTATATTTTTTATAGGTTTTCATAGATTCAATATAAACTAAACATATAACTTATTATATTGACAAGAGACATGCAATAAAACAAGATAATCATGAAGAAAGCAAGATAACACAGAAATAAAAAATTGGTTTTTTAGAAGTGTGGCGGTTTTGGATTAAAACCGGCACACTTGCAGGTTTTTTCAGGTTCAACATAAGCATATTATTATGATCACAAAACGACACAAACACTCAAATAGCAACAAAAGAATACACATAAACACACTTTGCTCCAAACAAGCCATAAAGCAACAAGCATTGATCAAATGTGAACATAAACATTTTATTTTCCATTTAATAGGCAAATGATACAAACGCAATAATTTAAGCAACACAATCACATAAAACATAAGTCTCATGATCTCTTAAGCATTATAATTGGTTAATGAGGGGTTTTTAAGACACAATCCTAGAAAATATTTTGTTGCAGACAAAAAGTACAGCGTACTTAGGAGTAAGTGCGGCGTACTTGCAGGTTTTTCAAGGGAGTACGGCGGTTTTAACAGAAAAACCGACGCACTTTCAGTAGCAGAATGCAGTTTAAGCAGTTTTAACACGAAAATTGCATAGCAACGAGATATCAAACAAGTACAAACCACTATTTGAATGAAAACAAGACCAACAAACTCTCCGGCAGCGGCGTCAAAAACTTTGATGTGTTTCAAAAGCTTTAAATTTATAAAACAAGACATACTGATTAATTGACGGAAACACACGGGAAAGTATACCCTTTCGAGTGTAGTAAAGTCTAAGTAAGTCCAGGTCATCCCAAGGGAGTAGTGCATTTTCAGATTCAAAAAGTAGTTTAGAAAGAAAGTCCAAATGATAGTTGTTGGGAATTATATTTGAATTGATAAGACAAAACATATAAAAGATGAAGGACTTAAAAGACAAAGGAGGAATTCTTCAAATGATAAAAGATTACAGAAGATTATTATAAAAGTTAAGAAGATTTAGTTGTTTCTTAATACTTATCCTTTGTAAAACCAAATATCTTTATTATATAAAGAGATACATGTTATTAGGTTTAGGTGTACAAGTCGTGAGTTCCATAGTGTACCTAAATATGTGTGTGTATTTTGAGCGTAAGAATGTAGACGCCATATGTAGTATTAGCCTCAAGGTTAAGGTAACTTGATCATGTTACAGTTCATTGATGTAACCGTATTATTTTGATCCAATAATATTGGGGCTTAGAGTCTTAATAAAAGAAAAACCTTGTTATAATAACTTTGATTTGTTCTTATTCCGCTGCATGTTATTGTCTTTGTTATCATGATCCTAGATGAGGTCTAAACAACCTCAAGCTATAAACGATCCAAGAACTATCACGTGTTTTGGTTTTATCAGGTGGTATCAGAGCCTGGTGGCTCTCGATCTAGGATCTACAAGGTTTGTTTTGATGTCGGTTTTATGATGTAAAGATATGTCGAATTTTTCTTGCTTTGGTTTTAGGTCAAAATTGATGAAACTAGGGTTTTTCAGCAAACCCTAGGTTGTTTTTGTTTCAAGATCAGAGTTGACAAGGGCAGCAAGTATACAAGAAAGTGTGAAAACAGATTGGAGTTTGTGACAAGGTTTCAAGGTTTTAGCGAAACCCTAATTTAGGGTTTTATACTAAATCGGTTGCTATGTTTAGTTTTTGGTGAAACAAAAAAGAAGAAGCTGCAATGTTGACGATTAGGGTTTGACATAAACCTTAATTCAATGAAGACACAAGGCGTACAGATGCAAGATCATCCTGGTGTGAATGATGTTGTTGTGTTCGTGTCATGGTTTGAAGAAGATGCAGCATAAAAACCCTAATTATAATCGTTATGGAGAGGTTCTGATGAGTTGATCATTAGAACGATTAAAAGTAACTCTATAGTGTCATTACTGGTAGTAAAAGTTCGACTGATGTTGGTGGTGAATGGTTAGCTTAATGCTGCTCATTTATTGTTAAAGTGATGCCAAGTGTTATTAGTGCTGCCATAGGATGATTTGTACTTCCAAGGACGACACAAGGTAACTTAGTACTGTTTAGATTCAAGTTAATACTGCCATAGTAAGTTACAACTACTAAAAGAAAAGGTTAATACTGTTTAAACATATTAGTATTGCCAGTTACATCTTTCTACTGCCAACACTTTACTACTGCTTGGGATCAATTATTGGGTTGTACTATTTTATGGCTGCTAATAGTTTATGCTACCAAGTCGATTGGGCTTAAATGTGATTTTATTTTGATGATTGTATC
The DNA here is from genome assembly GCA_026074375.1 of Tanacetum coccineum. Classification (NCBI taxonomy): domain Eukaryota; kingdom Viridiplantae; phylum Streptophyta; class Magnoliopsida; order Asterales; family Asteraceae; genus Tanacetum; species Tanacetum coccineum. The sequence continues at coordinate 28,055 of BQNB010014404.1, forward strand.
ACATCAGAAGGTTGACAAGGTGTAATTAAAGTTTGGTATTAACATGTGGTAAAATTTTTGGAAGTGTGTTCATGGTTAATAGGTTGTTAATACTGCTATTGGAAGTGAAAAAGCAGTTTTATGTTAAAAAGTTTATACTGCTTGTTGCATTTTAGTACTGCTATTGGAAAGCAGTTACTACTACCAGTTATGTCCAATATCAGACAGAGACGAGTTTTAGTTATCAGTTGGTTTGGAGATATCGGACAATACATAGAGGAAGAATGTTTTTGGATTTGGTTTATTTGATCTTAACAGATTTAAAAGCTCGTATTATTGGTTTAATTGGTTACGAAGACGATTATTTATCACTTATTTAAAGTTGAAGTGGAGTTTCACAGGTTTGTGTTCTTATCATATCTTAAATGGCTTACAATGTTTAGATATAACTTGTTCGTGCTTAGAAACGATGTGATGAAGACTTGACAAATCTAGCAAAGGTATGTGATTTACAAACTTATGGTGCTCAATGCTCACATTTGCTATCACTTTGGTTATGTGTCTCATAGAAGATGAGGATTTTGTCAAGAGGTTGCGATCTACGTATACTTTGGTCTTGGTATGAGTTTGACGTCATGTGGATAATACAAGATATATGACACAAGTTTGGGTTATTCTACTTCAGCATCAAGTTTGTTATACTTAGTTTTCTTCATCAGTGATCGTTTCATAGAGCCTACAGAATTGAAGATTCACGGAATGGTTAACATATAGGTTTTATGGGAAGCTTATTGTTAAAATGTTTAACCATTTACATGCACCACATGAGGTGAAGGTTTTTACTACTGTAAGTCATTATTACTACTGCTAGTTTAAGTTTCTACTGCTCAAGTTCATTTATCTTAAGGCGCGTCATGAAGGGTAATTTGAGTTGTTGCAAGGCTGGATTAGAAGTGTGATAGTGGTTTGTGGTTGTTGAAATCAAAGTTGCATCTACGTAGAGTCCCCTATTTGATTATGGCAAAAAGGGGAAGAAGGCGTTACAAATATGATTTGCAACTTATAGATCCTTTGTGGTATAGTTCTATTCTTTCATATATATTAGCTTCAGGGGAAGAAGCTCGTGCTTATTTTGATTTTGTCATTATCAACTAGGGGAAGATTGTTAGGAATTATATTTGAGTTGATAAGACAAAACATATAAAAGATGAAGAACTTAAAAGACAAAGGAGGAATTCTTCAAATAATGAAAGATTACATAAGATTATTATAAAAGTTAAGAAGATTTTGTTGTTTCCTAATACTTATCCTTTGTAAAACCTAATATCTCTATTATATAAAGAGATACACGTTATTAGGTTTAGGTGTACAAGTTATGAGTTCCATAGTGTACCTAAATATGTGTATGTGTATTCCGGGCGTAAGAATGTAGACGCCATATGTAGTATTAGCCTCAAGGTCAAGGTAACTTGATTATGTTACAGTTTATTGATGTAACCGTATTATTATGATCAAATAATATTGGGGCTTGGAGTGTTAATAAAAGAAAAACCTTGTTATGATAACTTTGATTTGTTCTTATTCCGCTGCATGTTATTGTCTTTATTATCATGATCCTAGATGAGGTCTAAACAACCTCGAGCTATAAACGATCCAAGAACTATCACGTGTTTTAGTTTTATCAATTGTCACTATCATTAGACTTATATTTGATTTAACAACTAAGTTATACCAAACGCTATAAATGATTTAGATTATACCAAGATTATTAAAACATGTTTGTTTAGGCCAAGAGACATGAGATAAAACATATATAAGGATAGATATGCACGCACAAACAAGATATATAAGCAAGAAATGACGGGTAATCAATCAAGCAAATAACTATTCAATATGATAAGAATTCCTTTCGGCCTTTAATTCTCAACATACCAAATGCATTAAGATAAGTTTGTGGTTGATAATATAAAAAGCATACTCTCTTAATCAAGTTCGTTAAACATGAGATTAAGCATTAAACATTATTATTCTTAGGTTGATCATAGTTTTATTAACCAATTCTCACAAGGTTAATGCCGAATTGCCATAGACAAACAAAGCGAAATTCAATCAACAAAATAGAGCCTTTCGACCTACTTCTAGTGCAATGACAAATCAAACAAGTCTCAATGATCTTAGCATAACAATATCGAGCATACGATTTATATGATCATGAAGATTCTCACATGAATTTATCAATAAGATACTTAGAAAACCTGTGGAATAAGAAAGTGAAAATAATCAGGGAGGTGATAATAGAAACAGAGTTGTAAGAATAAGGTTATGGATTATTTTTTCAAATGAGAAAAGGTAATTAGGAGAGAAGTATAGTGATAGCTATGGACTCCTCAGTAGAAATGTGTAGCTTGAAAGGTGGAATAGGCACTAATTGAGGCTGCTAGAACCATGTTAACTGACTCTAAGTTACCTACTATATTTTGGGCTGAAGCAGTTAGTACTGCTTGCTATGTACAAAATAGGGTCTTAGTAGTCAAGCCTCTTAACAAGACACCTTATGAACTTTTTAGAGGTTTTAAATCAGCTCTAAGCTTTATGAGACCACTTAGATGTCATGTTACTATTCTTAATACTTTAGACAATTTAGGCAATTTTGATGGCAAAAGTGATGAATGTTTCTTTGTTAGATATTCTTTGAATAGTAAAGCTTTTAGGGTATATAACACAAGAACCAGAAAGGTAAAAGAAAACTTGCATATTGGGTTCTTAGAGAATAAGCCTATGATAGAAGGGAATGGTCCAAAGTGGCTGTTTGATATTGATTCTCTAACCCAAACTATGAATTATGTTACAGTAGTTGCAGTACAATCACTAATGAATCTGTAGGTACACAAGCAAAACTTAATGCAGGTACATCTACAGAGAAAGAAGAAATCAGTCAAGATTGCATTGTGATGCCAATTTGGAAAGATGCTTCATACTTTGATTCACCTTTCAAGGATGTTGGAAATGGTGAACCAAAATCTGTTGCTGATGATCAAAAGTAGATTAAAGGTGGTCCAAATAATGAGAATGATGAAAAAGATAAGTCTGATGATGATATCAGTCCTAACAAAGTTAATACTACTGGACAACATGTTAATACTGTCAGTCCTGAAGTTAATACTAGTAGTTTTAAACTTAATCCTATTGATCCATCAGTAAGTACTGCTAGTTCAAATGATACAAATAGCCCTAAAGACATGTTCACAATGGGAGCTAGTCATACACTTGAAGCCACTCATGTTGAGTTCTTCAATGATGAAGATGAACCAGAAGTTGATATGGGGAACATCATAAATTCCTATACAGTTCCAACCACTCCCAATACAAGAATCCATAAAGATCACCCAATTGAAAATGTGATTGGTGATGTGAAGTCATCTGTTTAGACAAGAAGAATGACAAAACCTACTTCTGAACAAGGGTTTCTCAGTGTTGTATATGAACAAAAAACACATGATACCTTGAATACTTGTTTATATGCTTGTTTCCATAAAGATGGAAACCCACAAGCATTGTTAAATATCTATCTGATTCATCTTGGGTGGAAGCAATACAAGAAAAACTTCTGGCAAATTCAAACTCCAACAGGTTTTGATACTTGTAGATTTGCCTATTGGAAAGAGGGCCATTAGAACAAAATGGGTCTTCAGAAACAAGAAAGATGAAAGAGGGATTATGATTAGGAATAAAGCAAGGTTGGTTATACAGGGTCATAGACAAGAAGAAGGTATAAAGTATGAAGAAGTTTTTGCTCCTGTAGCAAGAATTGAGGCAATAAGATTGTTTTTGGCCTATGCTTCTTTTATGGGTTTTCTGGTATATCAAATAGATGTGAAGAGTGTTTTCTTATATGGAACGATTGAGGAAGAGGTTTATGTTACTCAACCACCAGGATTTAAAGATCCTGACCATCCAGACAAAGTTTATAAGGTGGTCAAGGCACTTTATGGGTTGCATCATGCACCAAGAGCATGGTATGAAACCTTGGCTAACTATCATTTAGACAATGGGTTTAAAAGAGGGAAGATAGATCAGACATTATTTATCAAGAAGAAAAAAGGAGATATTTTTCTTGTACATGTTTATGTTGATGACATTATCTTTGGCTCTACAAACAAGGAACTGTGTACTGGATTTGAGAGGCTTATGAAGGATAAGTTTTAGATGCGTTCTATAGGAGAACTTACCTTCTTTCTTGGATTATAAGTACAACAGAAGGAAGATGGAATATTTATCAGTCAGGATAAATATGTAGCTGAGATTTTGAAGAAATTCAACTAGGATGTTGAAGTCTGCTTAAACTCCAGTTGTTTTGGAAAAACCTATAGTCAAAGAATAGAGATGCTGTGAGTTGAGTACATCTCTATAGATCTATGATTGGGTCTTTGATGTATCTCACAGCATCTAGGCCAGATATTATGTTTGCAGTATGTGCATGTGCCAGATTTCAAGTTACTCCAAAGACATCCAATTCTTGTAGTCAAGAGATTTTAGATATTTTAAAGGCATAACAAACTTTAGGCCGTTTGGCTCTATTCTAGGGATTCATCCAATTGAACTAGTGATTATATGATTAATTGACTATGTGGAGCTACTCAAGATAGGAAGTCAACAATGGAGGTTTGTACAGTTTTTGGGAAGGAAAATACTGGTTGATTTCTTGGCCAGTACACGAAGCAAACTGTGGTTGCCATCTACAACTAAAGCTGAATATGTGGTGCTGTAGTTGTTGTAGACAAATACTCTTGGATTCAAAATCATGCTGGATTATAGGTTTATATTTCATGAATACTGTCATTAATATGACATTACAGTACTATTTGCGGTATTGAAAATCCTGTTCAAACATTCTAAAACTAAAAACATATAGAGATTTAGGCATCATTTTAATAAGTGAATAGTACTTGCTTTAAAATTCATACTGATCATAATGTTGAGATCTTATTACATAAGGTTTTGACTGCTAGAAGGTTTTAGGACTTTGTTCAAGTATTAGAATGCAGTAATCCTTAATATCTATACTCTTTATGCTTTGTTATAAGATTGGTACTGTTAGTCGTGTCAAATTAGTACAATAATGCTAGTTATACTTAAAACTGCTTGTTAAAATTGTTAGTCAAACTTAATGCTGTCAAAAAGAAAATACGTTAGATTCTGTATTTTTGGCTATGGACTAAGACCTGCAGGTTAAGCATATTGAATACCTGATGTTGAATGCTTCACCTCTGAAGTATTGTTTGAGAGGAAGTTAATGTTCTTGGATCATAATTTTTAATTTTTATTCATGGGTTATGCTTAAATATGGATGCTCATGAATTCTCACTTGTCAGTATCTAGTCTGTGCTTGTTGGCTTGTGATGAACAAAGGCATGTTGTTGTATAATTATTAAAGACAGAGTTAATACTATTAGATATCTCTTAATACTGTTAGGCAAAAGTTAGTACTGCTAAGTCAAAGTTAGTACTGTTGGGATGTCATAAGAGCCAAAGTTATAACAGTTAAGCAAATTCTTAACCTTTGAAGCTTATTTGAGGGAGGCTACTTATTTCAATTTCCAGTCAAAGCTGGATGGAAGGATATGTTAATACTTTAATAAGTGTTGTTTAAAAAGGAATCACGAAAACATTAGGCATGTCAAAAGAGGTTCGGTCGAGAGAGATTTAAGATACCTCAGTCTAGTGTCCCCCTGTAAAGGGTGGTGATAGAGGCTGTCCATAAGGAGTTGGTTACAGATTGGAAAGGGCTTGCCAATACTGCTTCTAGCCTTTGTATCAGGCATGACAGTGGTAACATCATATTAAGACAGCCCCCATCTACTCACCCAAATGGCAACACCTAATGGATCAAGTCCTTAGGGAATTGGTTTAGGTAGTGGTCCCAGGTGCCAAGATACCATATTAGGGGGTGTAGATGCTCAAACTAGGTTTGAGACTACATCTAAATAGTCCAGTGATCCACCTCTCTCCAGAGGTTACACACTTGGAAGTGGGGAGGACAGTATGAAACTATTGGAATTGATGGAAAAGTGTACAAAGTCTGTGTAAAATAGTGAGGAAAAGAAAAGAGAGAAATTGTGAGTTGAAAAACAGAAAGAGAGATATGTGAATAAAAATAGAAAAGAGCGATTTTGTGAGCAAAAAGAATTGAGAGATATTGTGAGCATAAAAACAAAAAGAGAGCTTGTGAGCACAAAAAGGCTGGCAGGTCTTTAGCTCAGGTTGAAGCTTATGACCTTGATGTTGAAAGTAAGTATGTAGCCATGATTAAAGAATTTGAGAACATTTCTTTCTCCTTGTTGGAGGAGTTGGAGGCTCTTAAAGATTCCCCCTTGCTCTTATCATGTCCGCTTTGACTTTATAGGGTAATCACAATGATGCAGACCCGCCACCCGAGTTCCTCAAGCTTCAACCTGTTTCCAGTCAGGTTACTGTGCATGTTTACTCTGAGCTTGGTGGTTCAGGCAGGTCTGGCTCTATTAGCGATGAGATTTTGTTATCTGATGCTATTGCTACTCTTCGTGGTCATGCCAAAAAGAGGAAGGTGGTTGTTCCTTTCGGTGCTGTGGCTAGCGATTCTTCTCATGATAATACCCTTGCCATCACAAATTATCAAATATCTACTTTGACTCTTACTCATGACGCGATTCTTGTTACTCAGCCTCATGATGATTTGTTCAATACCACTGTCTTAGACAAGCCTGCGGATCCTTAGGTTGTTTAACTGGTTGTTTCTTTATCGGTAATATTCGAGCCTATTTTGACTATGGTGCTTCGTATCATCGATTATCTGTGTGAAGATTTTTAAACTAACTCTTTTGATGTTGTTGGTGTACAGCCGCTTATGGCTGTCTATTGGTTCTTCATATGGTAGATCTGTGCCGTTAGTCTTTCGGCCTTCTGTACTTAGGATATGTTGCCTAGTTTTTTTCGCACGTAGCCACATGTGGCCGTGCTTCTTTTAACAATGTTAATGTTAATAATTATTTGCTATCTTTATTTCTGTGATAGTTTTATTATATGTTGTTGGGCTTTTATCCCTTTATACTAGGCTTGCAATCCGCTTACGTATACTTGAGTTAATTGTTAGGTTACTCACTCACCTTTTTATTGTGTTAGAACAATAGAGTTAATTATGAGGCCGTACTCATTCACATGACATACATAATGATGTGTGTGCGCGTACATCTTACCGGATATATAAAGTATAATATTCACACAAGTTTTTTGGAAAATTTGTGAAGGTAGCTAAGCTTCACATGATATTTGATAATAGATATAAAAATATTACATATGATAGAATTAGATGAATATTTCCCTTATCGCTAGCGTGGTTTACAATAATAGGGGATGCTTACATGACTTGAATTTAAAGATAACATTTCTTTAAGTCCTTGACGTTTCATGTTCGCGGAAATATGTCTCCGCTTCTATTTCTAATCCTGTATGTTCCTTTTTCGAATGCTTCTACCACTTCATATGGTCCTTCCCATTTTGGACCTAATTTTCCGCTTTCCTTCACGTGGCTTGCTTCGTTGCTACGGTAGACAAAGTCTCTTGACCGGAAGGTCGTGCTGCGAACCTTGGCATTGTAGTACTTCTCCATTTTTGCTTTGCTTATAGCTTCACAAATTGCTGCCTTTTCTCTTCTTTCTTCCAGGATGTCTAAGTTTAGTAGCAGGTTCATCATTTTGGGTTTGATTTATTTCTGCACATCATAGTGAGGGCATCCCTATCTCAACCAGGATTACGGCTTCCGTATCGTAAGTTAGGGAGAATGGGGTATCACCGTTGCTAGTTTTGATCACTATGCGATGTACCTATAACATATGTGGCACCTCTTTGGCCCAATTTATGTTATCCTCACCCATCCTCGCTTTGATTCCTTCTCCTAGACTGCGATTTGCTCTTTCTACCTGTCCGTTAGTTTGCGGGTGTTTGATGGACGCGAACCTTTTCTTGATGTTAAGTTTCTCACACCAGTTCTTGAACGGGTTATCTTTGAATTGCTTTCCATTGTCAGATATGATTTCTCTTGGTAGGCCAAACCTGCATACAATTTTGTCCTACACAAACTTCTTGACTTGGTTTCTTATTATCGTTGCGACTGGTTTTTCTTATATCTATTTGGTGAAGTAGTCGATTACCATGATTAAGAATTTCACTTTTCCTTGGCTTATGAAAATGGGCCTAAAATGTCAATTCCCCACTTGTAGATGTCTATAGGGAGGTTATCGGTGTGAGCTTTTGTTGAGGATTCTTAGGGATTGGTCAGTGGACTTGACAGTCATCACATTTTTTGATGATGTTTCGTGCATTTTTGTGCATTGTTGGCCAGTAGTACCCTGACCTAATTGCTTTTGTGACTATGGACCTTGGTCCAGAGTGCATGCTGCAGGATCTTTCATGAATTTCTCTCACCACGTATTCCGCTTAGAATGGACCGACGCACCGCAACCAAGGCTCTAGAATTGACTTTATGTATAATACACCGTTGATCATGGCTTACTGTCTTGCCTTGGTTTTGATTGCCCGTGCCTTCTTTGTTTTCTCCGGTAGGGTGCCGTCCATAAGGTATTCAAATAATGATGTAATCCAAGAATGTCCTTCTTCCTCTACGACGACAAGGATCTCTTATTCTTCAATCGATTTCTTTGTTAGTACTTCCACAATGACTTGTTTAGTTAGGTGGGTGAAGTTGGTAAATGCGATCTTGCTTAGCGCGTCTTCTTTTTTGTTTTCACTTCTTGGCACCTGCTCGATTGAGAATTTCTTGAAACTGTTGATGAGTGCCTTAGCTTTCTCCAGATATTGGATCATGCTTTTATCTTTTGCCATGTACAACCCATTGATTTGATTTGCTACCAGGTGAGAATCGACTTTTTCCATCAAGTTCTTTACACCCATTTATTCTGCGATCCGCGGTACAACCATTAGGGCTTCATATTCTGCCTCGTTGTTGGATGTGTGAAACTCAAACCTATTGCATAAGTAAATTCTTTCCCTTCTGGGTTTGTGAAAATGAGTCCGGCTCCTGATCCTTCTAAACATGATGATCTGTCCGTAAATAGGGTCCATGGTTATGGGATTCTTCCCTCAACTTATGTCTCTTCGGGGGGACCATCTTCGTCCGGCCTTTCGGCAATTAAGTCAAGAATTGGTCGCGGATGGATGTTCTTGGCCTGTAGGTGATGTCAAATGCTTCTAGCTTAAACCTCAATTTCAACATTCTTCCGGCATTTTCAAGTCGTGATAGAATTTGTTTAATGGGCAGGTTTGTAATGACTACTATTAGGTGTTCTTGGAAGTATCGTCTCAACCTTTTTGAGGCATCTACTAGGGCTAGCACTAACTTTTTCATTGAGTTGTAATTTACTTCCGGAGTTTGCAGGGTACGACTGACAAAGTAGATCGGCATTTGATGTGAATCTCTTTCCGTCAACAAGACCGCGCTGACCACTTCACTGGTCGCGCAGAGGTACATTATTAGTTCTTCCTTGGGTGTTGGTACGGTTACCATTAGCAGTTCCGTAATGCATTGTTTTATATCTTGCAACGCCTTTTTTGCCTCTGGCATCCATTAGAAGTCACTCTTTTTTATGCAAATTTTCAAAGTTTTGAAAAAAGGTAGTGACTTCTCTGCAGACTTGGATAGGAATCTATTTAGGCTTGCCAGCTTTCCTTTGAGGCTTTGTACCTCTTTCAACATTCTTGGGGATTGTAGCTTTATCACTGCCCTTGCATTTTTTGGACATGCCTTGATTCCTTTCATGTTGACCACGTGACCCAAGAACATTCCTTCTTCCACACCAAAAGTGCATTTCTTAGGATTAAGTTTCATGTTTATCCTCCTTAAAGTTTGGAAGTTTTCTTTGATGTCCCTTAGTATTTCTTGTTCTGTGTGGCTTTTTATCACCAGGTCGTCAACATATACCTCTAGGTTGCGGCCTATCAGTTTTTTAAAAGTATTATCCATAAGCCCCTGATATGTTGCTCCTTAATTCTTGAGGCCGAAGCGCATCTTTGTATAGCAAAAGACCCCTTGGCTTGTGTAGAAGGCTATTTTTTCTTCATCTTCCTCTGCCATCTGTATCTGATGGTATCTTTTGTAAGCGTCTAGGAAGCATTTGAAAGGATATTCGCAGAGGGATTCAACTTTCCAGTCGATCTCTGGAAGGGGGTAGCAGTTTTTTGGACATGATTTGTTCAAATCCGTGAAGTCCACGCATATCCCGTAGCTAATATCGTGTTTCTTTACCATAACTAGGTGAGCCAGTTTTGATAATGCACTTCTCTCATGATTTGAGCTTCTACGAGTTGGTAACTTCCTCTTGGATGGCTTTGTTCCAGTCTGATGCTTGTCCTCTTCTTTTTTGCCTTATAGGCGGGCACCCTTTACAGATATTCAAACAGTGTTCTGCTATGGATCTTGGAAAACCCTGTTTAACCATTCTTGTTTTCACCAACTATTTGGTTCGTTACACCTTAGCCGACCCTGTTAGAATAAGTCCATTTATCATTTGCTAGTTGCTTCAATGTAAATATGTATTTCCTGTGTCTTGTGTCATTTTCTATCTCTGGTATGGTTAGGAAAATTGCACATTACAATGGGAATGTAAAAGTAGTTAAACTCATGTATTTTTACTACTTTCATAATTATTGGTATATCCGAGTACGAAGAATTATGGAAGAAATTATCCAAAGTTATTATGATCGTGAAGATGGTGAAATTACACCGAGATTAGTGTGTTTATTTATTGTTTAAAAAAAATTTAAAAATCAAAAAAATTAGAAAATTGCTGAAAAAATAGGAGGAGATTATGAAGATAGTCAATTCATTAAAGCTTAAACCGATGGTATTATTTGAAGATCGATTATTTGTTGATACGTAATTATAAATCAATGATGTAAAATTTCGTATAATATGGTAGATATCGCCACTTGATTTTGTAAAAGTATGTATAGTATGGATGATTGGGAAGGTACCATTACGGGAACGCCAACTAAGTTGTTTTATGTTGATCTATGATCAAGTACGTTTGCTGTATAATATTTTATGTGTACTTATCATGGGAACGGTCGGGAAAAGTATCTTGAAACTTGTACCTTCTTTATTTAGACTTAATCTATTTGTTTTGTATATATTTTTATTTAACAACAATTATTTCCCTTTCCTAATCCCTAACACTTAGGTTTTACTCAAATAAGGATGCGAGCAATCACATATGTCTATTCCGTCGTTATGGCCATGTATGTGTGATTTTGTCCGCCTTGTTGGTTTATTACTTTTGGTGAAAAAGGATTAGAAGATCCATACCCTATATCACTCTTTGTCCTAACCCTTGGTTTTACTCAAGTGAGGGAATTGAATGCAATCATGTATGTTTATTCCATCGTTATGGATGTGTATATGTGGTTTGTCGCCCTTGCTGGTTTATGACTTTTGGTAAAGACTACTAGTCATATTCTTTAGCTTATTCAACTTAAGGTTTGAATACAATCATATGTGTCTATCCCATCGTTATAGGTGTGTATGTGTGATTTTGTTACCTTTTCTGGAATATTGATATTGGTAGAGATTGGAAAGAGTGATCAAACCCTAAAAGCCTTTAAACCTAATTTACCTTCATAAACGTGTTAATCCTTAGCTTTAGTGGTGGAGATGTGTATCCTTGCCAAGCTTATGATATAATACTCATCATGACCGAGTAATTAAGGAAATTAGTTACATGTTACCACATAGATTAGTCGAGTGATTTGAGTGTTTTCGTATTCCTATTTCGTGAGGTGTTTGGTTGTGTACTGGTATTTAAACGAATAAATACTTAAAGAGAAATCCTTTAGGATACATTTTCATAAATTTCTAAAGGCTACTTGAGGACAAGTAGGATTCATGTGGGAGGGGATATTTGATGACATCAAATAACATCACTTTTATAGCATCATTTAACCCATGTTTCTTACCCATTTTATATAATTATTGCATGAAATGATATTTAATCTTTTATATTTGAGATTTGTAGTAATTGTGGAGTACTTTGTAAATATTAGCTAAAAGGCACACATTCTGGAGTTTAAACGAAGAAATCTTAAGAAATTATTCTGACTGACTATATGCCGTATCCATCAAGGAAGATACGACGTATATGTGCCTGCACTTCCCAAGAAATCACATAGAACTAAAGACCTATACGTCGTATCTAGAAGACATTAATACTCCGTATTCTATTTTGAGTAATTAAATAGTCTGGAAAATATTGAACGTGGTCCCTACTCCAAGAAACTCTTTATACGCCGTATCTTAACCAATACGGCGTATCGATGAATTTCTAGAGACTATAAATACAAATCCCTAAACACGAGTTTAGGGTGTGCTTTGTTGGGATTAAAAGTCTTCTTGATGTTGTTTGAATTACTGCTGCTCATGTTTGTGTTAATGCTGCTCAGCTGGATTTAGTGCTGCTCATGAACTTCAAAGAAAATATGCTAAGTGTTTACTACTGCTAGTACACAGTTACTACTGCTAGTGAATATTAGTACTGCTAGTGAAAATATGCTAAGTGTTTACTACTACTAGTACAAAGTTACTACTGCTGGGAATATTGTACTGGCTCAGGTTAAGACTGCTCAGAGATAAGTTAATGCTGCTGAGGTTAATAAGTTAGTAATGTTTGTTGTTAGTACTGCTTATATGATATGTATTAAGTTATTTGTTTATAGAAAAGATTATGGATACTTAGGAAAGTATTGTAAGCCGACTAGGGCTCCTTGGTGTATAAAAGGAGGTCCTAGGGCATAGAGTTTGATATCTTTTATCAATCTTTTGAAGTCTTAGACGTATAATTCATAGCTTCAAGGTCTTTGTAACCCTAATACTTTAAGAGTATACGTATTATTATTCCTTTATTAAGATTGAGCTTATTTGTTGAATTGTATGTTCATTGAATTACTGTTTCATTATTATTCGTTCTTATGTTTAAGATTAGATTAGCTCAATCTTTTTTTACATTCAAAACACAGTTTCTATTATAGTTGTGTTAGATTTATCTTATATAACTAAACCTTAAACAAGCTTAAGGAATTTGATCTACTGAAGTGGGATCAACAAGTGGTATCAGAGCTTGTTAAGAAGCTGTGAATAAGAAGAACCTGTTCTTACTAAAAGATATGGATTAAGATTCTGCACACATGGTGGCTGCATCCAAATTTCCATGCTCAAACCTGGTGAGTATGAGATATGGAGGATGAGGATTGAACAATATATCCAGATGATAGACTATGCACTGTGGGAAGTCATAGAGAATGGTGCAACCTTGCCAAAAACAAAAATTGTGGAAGGAGTTATGACAGAGATGCCTATTACAACTGTTGAAGAAAAGGCTTAGAGAAGATTAGAGGTGAAAGCTAGAAGTACTTTAATGATGGGCATTCCTAATGAACATCAGTTAAAGTTTAACTCTATAAAGGATGCTAAGAAGTTGCTGGAAGCTGTTGAAAAGAGATTTGGTGGGAATGAGTACAAGAGTAGACTCAAAGTATTCTCTTTAAAGTAGAATATGAAATCTTCACTGCTCCAAGCTCTGAGGATGCTTGATCAAACTTTTGATAGGCTTCAAAAGCTTATTGAGTCAGTGAAGCTTTTGGATGAAAAAGATTTCACAAGAGCTGTTAATCAAAAGTTATTTAAGATAATCTATCACCTGAGTGGAAACATACTTGCTGTTGTATGGAGGAATTAAGCTAGATTTGGATACATGAGAGCATGGATGATCCTCTACAACAACATCAATGGTGATGAAACGAAAAGTTAAAGGATGTCTAGCTCAAGTTCAAGCATACAGAACATGGCTTTTGTGTCCTCTTCAAATAACAACACTAGCAGCACTAATGAAGCAGTTAATACTGCTCATGGAGTTTCTACTGCTAGCACTCAAGTTAATGCTGCTAACTTACAAAATACTTGAATAACTTGAGTGATGATGTTTTTATGCATTTCTTTGTTAGACAACCTAATAGTCCTCATTCTTGTACAGTGAGGACCTTGCAACAAATCTATCCAGATGACATAGAAGAGATGAATTGAGATGGCAAATGACCATGTTGACTATGAGGGCAAGCAAGTTTTGAAGAATACATGAAGGGAAGTTACTGTTAATGCCAATGAGACATATTGGTTTTACTAGTCCAAAGAGGAGTGTTACTACAACTGACACAAGAGGGGCATTTTGCAGGGAGTGCAGAGCTCAAGAAATACAAGACAACAAGAACAAAGAAAGCTTCAGAAGGGAGTGCCTGTGGAAACATTACTTCACATCTTTAGGTCAATGTGATGTCTTGGATAGATATGACTTGAGTGATCAGGCGAGGAAGGGCCTAATTATGCTCACTCATGGCATTCTTTATCTTCAGTCCTGACTCGAGGTATCCAATGATTCTATTTGTTCAATATTTTGTGGTAAACTGTTGAACTTCTTAAATCTCAAAAATGATCATACTATTAAAGATTTAAGAAATCTGAGTTTAATGGTTCTATGGTTATATCGACAGGTTTGAGTCAAGTGGTAAGAAAAAACTCTGAAGTTTATAAAGAAATGGAGTTATTTTATTTACAAGTTATTAGGGCTTAAAATTTAAAACTTCATATAGGAGAAATAACTATTAGAGGCTTGGAAGAGCTTGAAATAGTTTAAAAAAGAAAAAGAGGGCATTCTATTTAAAGTAGATAATTTTGAACATGCATCTAAAAAGTTTAAACATGCTCATAGAGTGTCAGATAATTGACATTTCATGAAGGTTTAGGCTCTTGAAAATTATAATGCAGTTCCACCTCTCTACACAGGAAATTTCATGCCTCCAACATCTGACTTGTCTTTTATGGTTAGATGAGTTTGTTATGAGGCTGTTAGTTGAGAAAACTGTAAAGCTATGTCTTAGTGAGAAAGGGTTAAGGTAGTTAGGAGTATTGATGTTGGCCCTAAGTATTGAAGAATGGGTGTCAGATGATGAGGAAGAGGATGTGTCTCAGCCTAAAATTGAAAAGAAAACAGTTAGGCCTAGTATTGTTAAGAAAGAGTTTATCAAATCTAAACAACAACAAAAAACTGCTAGGAAAACTGTTAAACAAGTTGAGCAACATAGTCAAAACACTCACTGTCCAAGAGGCAATCAAAGAAATTGGAACAATATTATGTCTCATAAAAATAGGAATCATTTTGAAATGTATAATAAGCATGTTATGTGTGTGGAAGCTTTGAATCATTTGAAGGTTAATCACAATTCCATCAAAAACAGTTTCAAAATCAAAGGATGTAAAACCTGTTTGGAACAATGTTAATGGTGAATCATCAAACTTTGCATAAAAGACTCAACCCTGGGCTAAAAGAACTTGGCTTCAAAGGCGTCTACCTAATGAAGTCTGGGTTTGTACAATTAATACTGCTAGACAAAGTTAATGATGCTCATTCAACAAGCAATAGTGTATTGCTGCTTAGACAATGTCATATCTTTTTCTAAAATAAGCACATTCAACTGTTAAATCCCATTTATTAGAACAAATATTTAAAAATCGTAACTATTTCTATGGGTTAATACTGATAGGGGTAAAAAATTTAATACTGCTAGGCCAAAAGCAGTAGTTAATGCTGTTAAGAGAAATAATTTTAATGTTGTTAAGGCCTCAACTTGTTGGGTTTAGAAACCAAAGCACAAAGTTTTAGACCATGTTTCTAAACACAACAGTGCATCAATCACCCTAAAAAGTTTGATTATATTGATGCACAAGGCAGATCAAGTTCAGTGATGGCTTGGGATCCCAAAAGAAATTGATTTTCATTAATCTAATGTGCAGGGTAATCCACAAATGGATTTAAAAGATAAAGGAGTGATTGATAGTGGATGCTCAAGGCACATGACAGGGAACATGTCCTATCTTACAAACTATG
Organism: Tanacetum coccineum; assembly: GCA_026074375.1. Taxonomy (NCBI): domain Eukaryota; kingdom Viridiplantae; phylum Streptophyta; class Magnoliopsida; order Asterales; family Asteraceae; genus Tanacetum; species Tanacetum coccineum. The sequence goes on from BQNB010014404.1 coordinate 44,014, forward strand.
AAGAGATAGATGGAGGATATGTTGCTTTTGGAGGACCCCAAAAATAAGGGAAATCATACAAGGATAAAGGTACCATTAAAACTGGGTTAGTCTGGATTTTGAAATATGTGTATTTTGTAAGGACGAGTTAAGTTTAATCTCTTAGTTCCTCACCTAAATGTTGTGATGAAATTGAATAGTATTCTTTTTAATAACACTGTATGTATGTTTTATTCTATACTTCAAGTCAATTGATAGAAGTCAAGTTTTACTTAGAGTTCCTAGAAAGAACAATATGTATATTGTTGATTTAAGAAACATGTTCTAAAGGAGGTTTACCTGCCTTTTTGCGAAGTCAACTTCTGATGAATTTAAACTTTGGCATAAAAGGCTAGGTTACTTAAAATTTAAAACCATGAATAAATTGATTAAGGGAAATCTTGTAAGACGTTTACCTTCCAAACTTTTTTAAAATGATCAAACTTGTGTTGCGTCAAAAGAGAAAGCAGCACAGAGCCTCTTGTAAGTCTAAAACCAGAGAACTCAATCAGTCTTCCTTTACATTTGTTGCATATGGACTTGTTTGGTCCAACATTTGTAAAAAACCTTAAGAAGAAAATGTATTGCCTAGTTATCACAGATGATTACAGTAGGTTTACATGGGTTTTCTTTCTAGCTACTAAGGATAATACTAGTGGCATTCTTAAGTCCTTTATAACTGGGATAGAAAATCTAGTATATCACAAGGTTAAGGCGATTAGATGTGATAATAGGACTGAGTTCAAAAACAGAGAAATGAATCACTTTTGTGAAATAATGGTATTTTGAGACAATTTAGTGTAGCTAGAACTCCTCAACAAAATGGAGTTGATGAGAGAAGGAATATGACACTAATTGAGGCTGCTAGGACTATACTAGCTGATTCTAAGTTGCCAACTACTTTTTGGGCTGAAGCAGTTAATACTGCTTGCTATGTGCAAAATAGAATGTCAGTAGTTAAGCCTCATAACAAGACCCCATATGAACTTTTTTCAGGCTAGAACACCTACTTTGAGTTTTATGAGACCATTTGGGTGTCCCTCGTTACCATTCTCAATCCTCGTTCACTTAGGCAAATTTGATGGTAAGGCTGATGAAGGTTTCTTTGTTGAATACTTTTAAATAGTAATGCCTTTAGGTGTAATTCAATAGTAGAACAGGATAGTGGAAGAAAACTTACATATTAAGATTTAGTGAGAGTATACCTAATGTGTAGGTAGTAGACAGATTTGGCTATTTTGATATTGAATGCAATAACAAGAACAATGAATTTTTGAGCCAATTGTTGCAGGTACACAGTCTAATGGTTTTGTAGGTATAAAAACAAGTGATAATGCAGGTCAAGCTAGAAAGGAGACAAAACCTGTCAAAGATTATATTTTGCTACCATTATGGACTGCTGATCCACCATATTCCTAAGATCCAAAGAGTTCTCATGATGATGGATCCAAAACCTTCCGTATGATGGACAGAAGTTGATGAAGATCCCAATAGAAAAGATAGTAAATGTAAGATCAAGAGCAGGAAGATTATTTTTACAAGCACCTAACATTGTTAATACTATTAGTTTCAACTGTTATTGCTGATGGCAAAATTAAGTTATTGCTGTTGGTGATAAAACATGCATTGAACTTCCTTTTGTCTAAATATGCCTTCTTTAGAAGATGATAGGCATATTTGAACTTCTCAAGGGAGGCTGATGAAGATGATGGTGCCAGTGGCCTGACATGACACAATTGGATACAACATCCTAGTCTGTCCTATCCAACTCAAGAATTCATAAGTTCATCTCTTGATCAAGTGTATAGGAGATTGCAATCAGCTACAACAATACAAGAAAATATGTTAAAGAATTTGAAGGAACATGGGTTTGTTAGTACTATTCAACAAAGAACAACCATTAAATGACCTTTCAAAACTGCTTGTTTGCTTGTTTTTTATCACAGGAAGAACCCAAAAAGGTAATTCATGCATTGAAGGATCCAAGCTGGATAGAGGCTATGCAAGAAGAGCTTCTACAATTCAAGTTACAAGAAGTTTGGACTTTAGTGGATTTACCAAATAGAAAAAGGGCTATAGGCTCTAAATGGGTTTTCAGGAATAAAAAGGATGAAAGGAGAATTGTGATAAGAAATAAAGCAAGATTGGTTTGACAAAGGGTACACACAAGAAGAAGGGATTGACTATGATGAAGTCTTTGCCCCTGTTGCAAGAATTGAAGCAATTAGGCTATTTTTAGCTTATGCTTCATTTAAAGATTTTGTGGTGTATCAAATGGATGTAAAAAGTGATTTTCTCTATGGAAAGATTGAAGAAGAGGTGTATGTATGTCAACCACCAGGATTTGAAGATCCAGACTTTCCTGATAGAGTATACAAGGTTGAAAAAGCACTGTATGGACTACATCAAGCTCCTAGAGCTTGGTATGAAACCTTGTCAACATATCTGTTAGACAATGGGTTTCAAAGAGGGAAAATTGACAAGACCTTATTCATCAAAAGGCACAAAGGTGATATTTTTGTGTTTAAGTTTATGTGGATGATATCATCTTTGGTTCAACTAAGATGGTGATATGCTTTTGCATTTGAGAAGTTGATGCATTAGAAATTTCAAATGAGTTCTATGGAGAAAATTACTTTCTTTTTAGGTTTACAAGTGAAGCAGAAGATGGTTGGTTATATTTATAGTCTAGTAAATATGTTGCTAAATTGAATGGAAATTTAGGTTTACAGAAGTCAAGAATGCAAGCCACACCAATGGAAACCTCAAAAAGCCTCTGCTTATGGATGGAAGTGTGAAGAAGTGGATGTTCATATGGAATAGGGTCAATGATTGGTTCATTGATGTATCTTACATCTTCAAGACCTGACATCATGTTTACAGTGTGTGCCTGTGCTAGATACCAAGTCAATCCAAAGGTTTCACATCTTCATGTTGTGAAAAGGATTTTTAGGTACTAAAAGTCAAACCAATAATTAGTGCCGTGGTTAAAAAAGATTCTCCTTTTGATTTGGTAGTCAATACATTGATAGGGATTATGCTGGTAGAGGTAGATGCGCACATTAGAGCCGAGCTCCAGCACCTACTAATGTTAGTTAGAGCTTAAATATGAAGCACAAAGCGCGCAGCTTAGAAGACTAGCCAAAAAAGAGGGCAGCCAAGCGTAGCTTTCAAGAGCGCAGCGCTTAGTTAGCATGAGGCTAGCCCTTCTAAAGCCCAGTAGTAGTGACGCAAAAGTAATGCAACAGTTCTACAGCCTTTAGCAGCTTATAGAGAATCAGCAATTCACAAAGTGCTGAAGGAGCCAGATGAGCACAAATTAAAGAGCAGTATAGCCTTAGCTATAAGCGCAGGAAGAGCAGGAGTTCAAGCAGGAGTAGAGCTTGTTTTTAGAATGTTGTAGATTAGCCAGAAATAAGCATAAAGCAGCACAGACCAAGAACTAAAACAGACAGTAGGTTGACTCAATCCCTGCAGCCAGAGCATTCAAGCAGAGCAATTATGACAATACAGCACCGCAAAGCAGCAAGCATCCAAGCAGCAAGCTTGAATAAGAAGTCTACAACAAGAGTTGTCTATTTCTTGGAAGATGTTAGATTAATATAAGCATGAAGAATCAGAAGTGGTTGCAAATTCCACAACAGAAGCTGAGTATGTGGCTGCTTCAAGTTGCCGTAGACAAGTACTTTGGATTCAGAATCAACTACTTGATTATGGGTACAATTTTATACATACCTAGATTTTTATTAACAATAACAGTACTATTTGCATAATTAAAATTCCAGTTTTTCATTAAAAAACAAAGCATATAGAGATCAGACATCATTTTATTAGAGATTGCAATGAAAAGAAATTAATTCAAATGGTCAAAATCCACACTGACAAGAATGTTGCAGATTTGCTTACAAAAGCTTTTGATGTAAGTAGATTTCAATATTTGATTGCTAGTATTGAATTGGTAAATCTTGAAAGTCTTTTATCTCTTTATGTTTTTGTAGAGTTTTGTATGAATTAGTACTGTTATTCATGTCATTAAAAGTTTCTGCTATTAAGTATCATTAGTATTGCTGGTTATACTTAATACTGCTGAGTTTCTACTGTTAGTTATACTTAATACTGTTAGGTATAATTAATACTGTGATAATTATGAAAATTTCTATGGCTTGTGTTTTCTTGGTTTTTGGACTAACATTTTGCAGGATAAGCAAAGAGAAAAAGCAGTATTTTGCAGATTCTTGACATCACTGGAAAAGAAGTTGAGTTGTAGGCATCAAGGTAAGGGACCGAGATTATATACTGTTGTAGAAGCGGAATCGAAAGGCTTGGTTGAAAGGTAAGGATAGCGTGATTGGTCGATTGGTTGGAAGGTATGCATAGCATGATTGACTGGTTGCGCATATCCTTTGCATGATTTCAGTTAGATTGATGATGGGAATGCTGTTTGGAATGGAATTGGAGTTAATGCTGGTGACTCAAAGTTAATGTTGCTAGGCATAACTTACTACTGCTGAGTTACTACTGCTGGGTTGTTGAGGGTATTTTTCATAAATACTTCGATTAAGGGTTTCAATCAATCATTTAATCGATTTCATTCTTTCAAATACTCTCCAATTACAAACCCTAACTTAATTTTATCATCCATTATCAAAACCCAACACAAATGGCGACTCTAAAGTTTGCAGATACTCATAATATGGTCGCATTTTTGTCTAAACCCACAGAGAGTGATGGGTTTGAACAAATTGTGGATTTTTTAAATGCACACCCTATAAGGTATGCATTAACGATTAATCCTACTATATATATTTCTTGCATTGAACAGTTCTGGTCTACTGTCAAGGCCAAAAATATCAATGGGGAGGAACAGTTACATGCCCTAGTAGATGGCAAGAAGATAATCATCACTGAATCATCTGTTAGAAGAGATCTTCAACTAGCAGATGAGGAAGGTGTTGATTGTTTACCAAATTCTACCATTTTTGAACAACTTACATTGATGGGGTATGAGAAAATTTCACAAAAACTAACTTTTTATAAACCATTCTTTTCCCCACAATGGAAATTTCTAATTCATACTATTTTACAGTGTCTAAGTCCAAAGACTACTGCATGGAATGAGTTTAGTAGTACTATGGCATCTGCCATTATCTGCTTAGCTACAAACCAAGTTTTCAATTTTTAAAAATTAATTTTTGATAGTATGATTATAAACTTGGATCAACAACTTGATGGGCTGCCAACTCATAAGAGAATTTATATTGCACCCTCTCACACTAAAAAGATTTTTAGAAATATGAGAAGGGTAGGCAAAGGTTTTTCTGGTAGAGTAACACCTTTATTTCAAACAATGGTGGTACAAAACCAATCACAATTGGGTGAAGGTTCAGCAATTCCAACTGATCCCCATCACACACCCACCTTTATTCAACCATCTACTCAACCTCAAAAGACACAACAACCTAGGAAGCCTAAAAGAAAGGACACTCAGGTACCTCAGTCTAGTGATCCTATTGAGAATGTTGCAGATGAGGCTGTCCATAAGGAGTTGGGTGACAGTTTGGTGAGGGCTGCCACTACTGCTTCTAGCTTAGAAGCAGAGCAGGACAGTGGTAACATAAATAAGACCCAATCCAAGGCAACACCTAATGAATCTAGTTCCCAAGGAACTAATTCAGGTGGTGGTCCCTGGTGCCAAGAAACCATGGGGGATACTATTGCTCAAACTAGGTTTGAGAGTGTATCTAAACATTCCAATGATTCACTGCTCGCAAGAGGTAACACACTTCGAAGTGATGATGATAGACTTAAACTTGATGAATTGATGGCATTATGTACCACTTTACAAAACCGGGTTCTTGATTTGGAGAAGAGAAAGACCACTCAACATAATGAGATTGCTAGTTTGAAAAAAGGGTCAAGAAGCTTGAAAAAAATAGGTTAAGAACTCATATGCTGAAGAGATTATACAAAGTTGGTTTGACTGCTAGGGTAGAATCCTCTGATAATGAAGAAAGTTTGGGTGAGGATGCATCCAAACAAGGGAGGATTGATGCTATTGATGCAGATGAAGAAATTACCCTGGTTAGTGTTCATGATGTGAATGTTTCTGCTGGTGAGGAGGTGTTTGCTACAACTGTTGATGATATTACTTTGGCTCAAGTACTTGAAAAAATGAATAATACAAAACTCAAGAAGAAATGGATTGTTATACAAGAGCAGGGTGAATCTACAACAACAATATCTTCACAACAATCACAAGACAAAGGTAAAGGGATATTGATAGAACCTATGAAGCCTATGAACAAGAAAGATCTAATCAGGCTTGATGAAGAAACTGCTTTAAATTGACAAGCTGAATTTAATGAAGAAAGACTTGCAAGAGAGAAAGCTGAAAAAGAAGAATGCTAATATTGCCTTGATCGAAACTGGGATGATATTAGGAAAATATGATCTGATCATCAATTGGCTAAAAGAATGCAAGCACAAGAACAAGAAGAGTTGTCTATTGAAGAAAAGGCTACATTATTTCAACAACTCTTAGAGAAATAAGGAAATGCATTTTTACAGTAAAGACAGAAGAGAAAAGAAACAAACCACCAACAAAAGCTCAACAGAGAAAGATAATGTGTACTTACCTAAAGAACATGGAAGGATACAAGCTCAAAGATTTGAAGTTGAAAGAGTTTGATTCTATCCAAGAGATGTTTGACAGAGCATTCAAAAGGGTAAATACATTTGAAGACTTTAGAACAGAGTTGGTAAAAGGCAAAGAAAGAGTAGCAGACATGCTGGTACAAGAGGATTACAAGAAGATATATGGAAAGATGACAATGAAACACATAGCTTAAAAAGTTAATGAAAAAAAATCCATTCCAAATGAATGTTGAAGTAGCTTGTTGCTATTTCCTTTAGCTATTAAGTCTCCAAGTATTGTTGGCTGGAAGATTTATAAAGAAGGAAGAAAAAGCTATTATCAAATAATGAGAGCTGATGGAAAGTCTCAAATGTACATGATCTTTAGTCAAATGCTTAAAAGTTTTGACAGGGAAGATTTGGAAGATTTATACAAGTTGGTAAAAGCTAAATATGAGTCAACAAGACCAGTGGAAGACTTGGATTTGTTGTTATGGGGTGATTTGAAAACAATGTTTGAACCACATGTAGAAGATAAAGTATGGAGGAATCAACAAGAATACAAAGTGTTGAATTGGAAGCTGTATGACTCATGTGGAGTACATTCCTTGATGATGCAACATGTGCAGATTTATATGTTGGTAGAGAAGAAGTCCCCTTGCACCACTTACACTTTCAATGATGTTGGAAAAGAAGCTTATGATTGACTATGAAAGTGAAATGGCTTATCAGCTTCTTAAATTTATCATAAAATAGCTTAAGAAGTAAAGAAGTGTTTAGAAGCATCCTCCTAGTGTTGATGAAGCTTTAAATGAAGAAACTTGATGATTTTGAAGAAGAATATCAAGTTTAGGGGAGGATTGTTAGGATTAAAAGTCTTCTTGATGTTGTTTGAATTACTGCTGCTCATGTTTGTGTTAATGCTGCTCAGCTGGATTTAGTGCTGCTCATGAACTTCAAATAAAATATGCTAAGTATTTACTACTGCTAGTACACAGTTACTGCTGCTAGTGAATATTAGTACTGCTAGTGAAAATATGCTAAGTGTTTACTACTGCTAGTACAAAGTTACTACTGCTAGTGAATATTAGTACTGCTCAAGGTTAAGACTGCTCAGAGATAAGTTAATGCTGTTGAGGTTAATAAGTTAGTACTGTTTGTTGTTAGTACTGCTTATATGATATGTATTAAGTTATTTGTTTATAGAAAAGATTATGGATACTTAGGAAAGTATTGTAAGCCGACTAGGGCTCCTTGGTGTATAAAAGGAGGTCCTACGGCATAGAGTTTGATATCTTTTATCGATCTTTTGAAGTCTTAGACGTATAATTCATAGCTTCAAGGTCTTTGTAACCCTAATACTTTAAGAGTATTCGTATTATTATCATTAATAATATTGGAGCTTATTTGTTGAATTGTATGTTCATTGAATTACTGTTTCATTAATAATTCTTCTTAATATTAAAGATTAGATTCCGCATAATCTTTAATACATTCAAACACAGTTTCTACTATAGTTGTGTTAGATTTATCTAATATAACTAAACCTTAAACAAGCTTAAGGAATTTGATCTATTGAAGTGGGATCAACAATGAACATATTTTCGATACCCTAACCACAAAAGTCGATTTTCAGAAGGCAAAAAGAGCAAAGAAGGTCTCGCAACGTGCTTAATTCCACAGGAAACACATTGTAATCATCTAGACTCTAATAATCATTTGATTTTTGGTATCATTCGTTTAACTCAGTTAGTTTACCTTGGTTGATTCGATTATTATTCTTGTATTCACTACAATAGTTATTGGCTAATACCTTTAGGTATTAGCCATGTTTATGAAGATTTAACTTTGGGTTTGTTTATATCGATTGCTTAATTTATCATTGATTTTTGATTATGTTTATCAATTTTTACTTATTTATATGCTTAAGTATGCGACCTATCATTGAATTGGATCTAAGAATGCAAAATATAAAGCTATCTAGATGCCGGGATAGCTCTCCATATCTGTAATTTATATATCTAGAATCATACGATCAAAAATATTGACCTATCTTTACCATTGCTTTAGTGAACAAGTTGGACTAGCAGGTGACCTGGGATCAACAAATAATGTTCTAATTCCCTTGGTAAAGACTCAGACAATGGACTACTAGTATATAAAGAGTCGTTAAGCACTAAGTAGGTAAAGTCTCGTTGAGCTAGGGTTTAATAAGATCATCATTATTAATCTCCTAAGATAGATTATAATCAACAAGAATTACTTTATGCGGATGCGTTTAATTTTGATAGAATTTGCTTGTCTAGGTTTTGGGAAGAAGTACCACCTAAATCTAGGAATGACATACCCTTCGAGATAAGACAATCATTGCACTAATAAACAAACCAAAGTTCTATTTGATTAATCATGGTTAATACAGTTTCCTTATAATTGGCCTGATCGCTCTTCTATCTTCTAATTATCAGCTTGCTTGTGTTATTGTAACTAAAGTAGATTTAAGTTACCACCAATCCCGTGCCAGTCTCTTAGAATGAAAACCCCCCTTTTCACATTAGAATTAGGACTAACTTAGAATTAACTTAACCTACGACTAACATAGAATAGATAATTAGAACTAACTTAATTAACTAAAATACTGATAGAACTAAGAATTAACGCTCTCGCTCTTAGTGATCGACACCCTACTTACCAATGAAGCTACATTTGATCGGGTAAACTGCTTGTTAGTGTTGTTTTTAGGTATAGTCAGCAAAATATAAATTATAAAACTTGATACATAAAATACCTACCCTCAACGACACATCAAGTTTTTGGCGCCGCTGCCAGGGAGTGAAGTTGTTTAATTTTTATTTTTATTAGTATTTTGGATTTAACCTAGATTAACATAATTTAGATTAGTTTAAATTTATGTGTTTTTGATTATTTTTGTTTGTTTTTTTATTTTCTGCATCATTAGTTGTTCGCACATATGCGCAATAGCGACTCCATAGGTACAATCACTATAGACCTATCCTTAACGCTTTGGGTTTTGTTTGAACTCGTTACGTGCCATACACGTGACCCCTCCTTTTGGCATATAACAAGTTGTAGAATTTTTTTAATAGTTTTGTATTTTTTTCTATAGGATGAGGGTGTTTTCAAGAATAATCATTACAATAAGAAATATTGGATCAATTACATTCTTATATTTAAGAAAATAAAATAGGATAGAAAAGTAAACAATTAATAATTGTGGAAAATATATTTAAGAAAATCTGAAAAGGTAGAAGAGTAGATGGTCGATGTAGGTGCTTGTTTTTCCGGTGGCTTCAAGAATCAAGGGTCAAGGTTCATTACAAAGGTTATACAATCACGGATAAGTTGTTTACTAGCATGTAAGTTGTATGCAGCATACCCATTTACGAGTATTTGTTACATACGGATATTGTTTACTAGCATGTATGTTTACATACGGATATGGTATGCTGCATACAATATGCCACTAAATAAGAGTAAATTGCATAAATCGTCCCTAAAATTTGGTCAAATTGCATCTTTCGTCCCAAACGTTACGAAAGTGCAAGCATCGTCCCTATAAGGAAACCTTTGGTGCAAGTATCGTCCTAATAATTCGTAGATTGCTATAATATTACACATGCTATAAAACAAATTATATGAATGTAGTCCACTGGATAAAAACCCAACAGACTACAACAAAATACTCCGGTAACAAATACTCGTAAATGGGTATGCTGCATACAATATGCCACTAAATAATAAGTAAACATAACTTGTATGTTAAGGTGATGCTACTCTTTCGAACAGGTACGACTTAGAATATACATAATTAAAACATGCATAATAATGCTATTAGTAAGTAAATGTATATAGTCTAGATGTGTAACTGGAATATTTTTTCAAAGTGATACTGCTCTTTAGAATTTACTCGAGATTTTATGTTTATAAGCTTTTAAACTCTTAATGACAAAAAATTTAATAATATTATCGGGTTGACCCGATAAGAAAAATAATTCAACCCTAACCCAACCCGATAACACTGTCGGGTTATCGGGTTCGGGTCAAACCAACCCGACAATATTTTTAACCCGATTTAACCCGACCCGATAAGCCTTATCGGGTTCGGGTTATGGTCGGGTCAACCCGACCCTACTGATACCCCTAATTGTAGGATCTTAAGATCTCGATCTTGCAAAGACGAAAACGATCCTAAGTAGAATCCCGATCTTAAAAACCTTTCTTGAAATAATTTTTTGGCTAAAAATCTATATAACTAAAATTGAAAAAAATATAAATTATGTAATTTAGGTTATTCGGTTTAACCTCAAAATCAAACCGAATTCAAATTCGGTTTTCGGTTTTTGATTCGGTTAAATTCAATTTGAATTTGGTTCGGTTATATGCTCACCACAACCAAACTACACCCAACTCACCACTCACGTGCTATTCTTCCAGCAAAAGAAAAAGTCCAAAAGCCCTGAGACACTGTCGTTTGGAAATAGGATTTAAAGTCTATACTATAGTCACTCGAACTTATTGACTCACTTAACGTTATTGGTACCCATTTTGCGAAAGGTAACCGGTATATTTACAATTCCCTTTTCCAAGATTGTTTTCACTATTTGATAGAAATAATCTTGTGCGGAAGACTTAAAGGTGTAATGTTTGCTACTTCATTATGTTATTATGTTGGCCGACATAATGAAGTAGCAAACGTTACCCATTTGTCACAGACAGGGTAACTTTGGGGTGTCATGATGGAATGCTTCGTATTTTTCTATGATCTCACATATAAATAAACGGAGATGGATTCCTTATGGGTTATGGGTGCTTCGTATTCATCATGCTTAGTAAATATATGAAACAATCATGCATTATGCTCTAACTTTGTTTTTGAAAAAAATGGCCTAATGCACAATCACTTGCCTCTCATACTCGATGTATTTGCTTGACTTTAGCCAACACCCTTCAAGTTCTTCAATTCTTGGACCTTGAACGAAGAGTCTCCTCTTTAGTTCTTAACACTTGGAACACTGTAACCCCTACTACCCAAATCACCCAGGAATCTTTTTCAAAAATAAACTTCCTCTGTCAAAGTTGCTAATGAAGAATGATGGTTTTGCACATTATGTGCAAATTTGCAAGTGAGCGTTGATTTCGAGGCGAAGATTGATTGCATAGCAGATAACTACTATTACTTGGTCTTGGAAGGAGACTGAGAAGAAAAAAGAGAGCTCAACATGACAGAAATAGCGTTTAGAATTCTACAAAGAATTTGATTAAAAAATCAACTTGTCAAACCTTATTTATATCAACTAATTAATGATAACTCTGTATATAGTTTACATAGTGCATGTATAGATGCAATATTCTCATTTTTACAGAAAAACTATAAACTTCTCAAATAAAATACATACATGATTACTCGATAGGAAAAAACTTCGGGTAATGGAAATATCGGAGTAACATAGCAACATGTATAGGCATGAAAAAATGTGATGGAATACATTACATGCACTTTTACCTGTAATATCATTTCAAACACGCTGCAGTATCATCTGCATCATATTTGCAATTTGACTTTTACAAATTTTCTTTCACCTGTTAAACACAAAAAGGCGATAATTGTATCGATTCAGACCACTCAACATCTACATATTTTGACCCTAGTTTGTACATTCGACTAGAATACGTCACGTGCACATCACATCATGTCATTGCTATACATCACCCAAAAAACCTATTTTGGTCCGTTTGTCCCTGTTAAAATGATGTTACTTTGATGGTTCGTAGATTAAAACATATAGTGGTTACATAAATTGCATAACTGAAAAATATTACAAGGCCATTGTAATGTTGTTTTCCCTTGTTCTTCAGATATAATTGACAATTTTACATGACTGCTATAGTTCAAGATATATGTTGATTAAAGCTGTGCGTTTTATAGTAAACAAGCCTTGAAATAAATGTATGTTTAGTAATAACAATTGATTTGCATTATCCAAACCAGGAACATTCATCGGTGTGTATATGTGTAATATATGTGTTTGTATAATGATCATAAAATATTTCAGTGATTGATATGTCAATGTGAGGATGTTCATAAATATTAGTGATCACTTACTTCAAGGTGCAATAGCGTCGAAATTGATCTCTAATGTCCTCGTCATTTTCCAAAGCTTCCCACCAACTTTTCTCTGCTTCAATTGATGTCAGCTTTACAGCACTATTTTTTTGGAAAGGTAAACTTTTTAATTCTGGACATCCAAGAATCTTAAGTTTCTCCAAAGAAGGCCACTCAAATGAGTTACTTACCAATATACTTCTTAATTGTGGCATATCAACAAGTATGAGTTTTTTTAGATTCGGAAGAATCGGAGACACAATGTTTGTCGACCCATTAAATATTTCTTTAATCTCAGGGCATCTTTCGACTTCTAGATGACGAATCTCTGGAAGTTGCAGAATCACGCCATAAGTACATACCCAACTCAACATTGGACAATTGCATAAAATCAAAGTCTTCAAGCTTTTGAGACCTTGCATTGGACCTTCACATATGTTCTTCAAAACTGGCAAATTAATCATATGCAACTGCTCCATATTGTTCAATATCGAGCCTCCTCCAGTGTTACCATCCACTATGGTTCGCATCTTGTTGCAATCTTTGATAACACAGCTGCGAATTCGATTCATGTTTTCTGCAGTGAAGCTGGATATGTGCTCAAGTCCATTGTGGTTAACCAATTCGATTGCAACATCATTACATAGCACCTGTGAGATTGTGCCATCGCTAACTTCTCCATCAAACTTGAAATATGGCATAAACTTCATAATGTGAGGATGTGATGAGAAGTCACATCCGGTAAAAATTTGGCATTCATTAAATTCAACGCTATCTGGTCTGTTAATGTAACTTTGAAGAAGTATTTCATTAGGAAAATAGATCTTCCAACTTCCCCCTATAGCTTTAATGTAATCTACCACCTTGTTAGAAAAGCAAAACTGAAGGAGTGAAAGTCTTGTTAGCCTAACAACATTGACAATTGCACCATATAATATTCTCTCAAGCCCATCCTCGACATCAACTACTAATTCTTTTAGCATAGGAATCTTAGAAATTACTTCAACTTCATTAGCTGCTTTTTGAGTAGGATGTATACTCATTGAGCTAGTAAATGATACCAACAAACGTCGTAGTGAAATCAAGCTCTCAACTTGAGGTGGTATGTTTTCTAATCCACTACCACGAATGTCAAGCACTTCAAGTTTTTGAAGATTTCCAATTTCACGATGAAGCTCAACTAATGCAACACATTTTTGCAAGTAGAGAACCTTTAAGGTAGCTAGCTTCAACAAAGAATTGGGCAGTGATGTGATTCTTGTATCATATAAGTCAAGAACACGAAGACTCTGCATGTGCTTAAAAAATGCTCTTGGGATAACTTCCAAATCTTTGTTTTTCTGCAAAATAAGGGTCGAAAGAGTTGAACAATCTGGTTGGTCAGGTAATGCATTCATTTTACTATCAACCAGTGAGATCCATTTCTTTTCTTTCCAAAATTCCACATCCACCGGCTTGTGCAATGCTTCACCAGATTTCACCAAAATGCCTTGGTCATCATTAGTAGACAAATTATATAATGCAGCCAAGCGAATCAACTTGTGCATCCTGATACATTGTTGAAATGTATTTTCCTCAAGCAATGAGACCATCTTAAGATAATCCAACACTTCTCGTCCATTGGCGCGCATTACTTCCACACCATCACCAGCGTCAAGAAGTTCCTCTGCTGCCCAGTTTTCTAATAAGCAATCCTTTTGAATGTCACTGTCTTCAGGATACAATGCACTGTAAAAGAAGCACTTCTTTTGGGTATCTTTTAAGCAATCAAAGCAACTATTTAACAACCTGTATATTTCTTGCATAGTATCATCCCCTTTTTCAGGCCACTTTCTCAAGTTCATTAATCCATCATGCCAACTCTCTTCAGTCTCCTTCACTCTAAATACACCAGCTGCTACCTTTATCATGAGTGGATGATAACCACACCAATTGATTATTTGGGGCATTAGCCGTTTGATATTTGAATTTTCTTCAAGATGGGGGCGATCCAATACACTTTTGAACATTAGCAATGCTTCTTTTCTGTTTAAAGGTGCAACATTGGTTTGTCGAGTGGCAATTGAGGAGCAAACATGTTGTAGCCTAGTTGTGAACACAATTTTACTACCATTGTCGCTCATTGGAACTCCAATCTTATCAAGGTTCAAATCTTCCTTCACGTCGTCAAGAAGTAGCACATACTTGATACTTTTCAGTTCCTCCCTAATTCTAGAAGCAACTAGGTCATGATGAGTGGTAACCTCGATATCTAGTTTCAACCTTTGAGCAATAATTTGTTGAATTTGGTCAATGGCCCTATTCTCCATGCTTCCTTCTCTTGATACAGTTACCCAAATAACTATATCAAACATTTCAGCAACCTTGACATGGTTATTCAAATTCTGCATGATTGTCGTTTTTCCACTACCAACAAGTCCATGGATTCTAATGCCTCTAACCTTTTTGTCACATAACCAACCTAAAGCTTGTTCTAATGGTTTTTGAAGAGTTGGGATATTTGTAATTGTTGGAGTTATCATCTCCACCACACATGCTGGTTTTTTGTCTACCAAAACATCAACCAATTGGGTGTCCTCCTCCATAAGAGCAAAGACGCGCGTGGCTGTCTTCTTCATCTTCTTAGTAAAGTTAGAGCGTGTATTAAAAGAAAACCATGATGACCTTTTTCTTTCCTTTGAATACATGACTTTTAGCTTCTCTACTTCTTTGGCAACCACATCTACTCTGTAATTCCAATTGGTGTAAGTGTTGGATGGTATCATTGTTGTCTTGCATCTTTGAACCATGTTATCATGATCATCTCTTCTGGCAACCAGCGTTTTCATTGCATCATCTAGTGCGCCATAAATTTCGTCCATGTCATTTGATGATGCAACGGTTCGCTTAAGTGGATCCCACAGTGCGGTCTTACCTTGGATAAGTGCTGCTGCTACACCAGCACCAGCTGCTATGGCTTCAGCCATCAAACCGAGTAGAGCCTACAAAACAAAACAAGAACATTCAGGTATAAATTAAGTATGATATAGCAGTGAGTAGGAGCTTTAAAGGCATAACGTATATGATAAGTAGATGGTTACTCTCAACAGGATGTTATGACATGCATTAATCACACTATTTGGGGTAATGGTCTGTAAGTAGGAGCTTTTAAGGCATAACGTGTATGATATGTAGATGGTTACTCTCAACAGTATGTTCACATTTTTGCCGGTGAAAATTTATGCATGAACAACATGGCGTTTTTTTCATGTTAAAGCTTCTTTACTAGGAGTTTAACCCAACAATTCAAACTCAAATTGGATGTAGCAGCTGAAATTTTGTGATTACTATAATTTTCCATCTAGCATGACATTTTCTAAACTATATTGTAATTGTGTATTTCCATATTAACTATTAATAATTATCGTTAGTTCATAGTTCATACTACTTTAGAGAAAGGATACATATATGAGGATAATTTTAACTCACAGCCACCAAGCATTACCTCTAAGGATCACATCACATACCATTAAGCTAAATGTAAATTCAACATTAAATACTCAAACTCTTGCCATACTCAGGACTTGAAGTCTTGAACCCACAACCTCTTCGTTGGTGGGCTACCCTTGATATGGCTAGGCCCTATCCGTACGTCAAGCTAAATTATAAAACCTAGAGGTGGCAATCCTGACCCATCTTCCTAAAGTTTCGGTCAACATGGACTATATGTCAAGTAACAAGTCAAATGGGTCGAATTTGATAACATGGCTAAATGAAACGGGTTTAATGGGTCGAAGTGAAGTCACTTAGTTGCCAAAATAGTATTACAATGCTTACAGTTTCATCCTTTGCTTTATTCAAAATATCATATTATTATCTTACCGATATGTTTATTTTTATTTAATAAACTAAATATATATAAAATTCAAGACAGATAAAAAAATTAAGATGTTTAGTTTAACCCAACAGAAACTTGTTTGGCCAACCCATTTAGTAATATCTATATATAATACCTAATTACGAGTATGAGTTATTGGAGGAAGGGAACGAATGCAGATATTACGTGAAAATGAAACACACGCTAACCTATATCATGAGCAGCATAAAGGGAAGATGCTCAAATTCTTTAACTGACCATGAGTAAGTAAACCCATATCCTTTTCTTATATGGTGGTTATGCTTTGAATCCTAGGACATCAGTGAAGTGTTATATACTTATATATCAAAAGTTCTGTAGGCTCTATAACATAGAACAAATAGATGGATTTAATGTTCCAGAATGGATAAACGGAAAAATCAACATACTTAGCAGGACTAACGGATAACTAATCATCCGTATATCTAAGATTTTGACTCCCAATGTACTTATGTCAACTTTAGCTGTTATACGTCTCGTATGCGGAATTACTTTTGCATCAACTATATGATAAGGTAAAAGGATTAAAAAATGATTTATC
The DNA here is from genome assembly GCA_026074375.1 of Tanacetum coccineum. Taxonomy (NCBI): domain Eukaryota; kingdom Viridiplantae; phylum Streptophyta; class Magnoliopsida; order Asterales; family Asteraceae; genus Tanacetum; species Tanacetum coccineum. The sequence goes on from BQNB010014404.1 coordinate 61,222, forward strand.
CTCCTAAGTCTTAATAATTGTAGGATCATGACACTAGTCATCCACTTATTTTCTATCTTTATATCTTCCACTTCATGCTGTTAAAAAGCTAAGCAGGAAGATTTTTTTTAAGGATATAGCAATATTACTAAGGATAATAATTAATATTCTCATTTATATAAGCAAATGGTACAAGAAAAATTGAGCAAAAGAAAGAAACTTTGATACCTCAGTATAGCTAAAGCACTTCAACGGACCAGCACTTGACAAGCCTGACTTTTTTCCAAGATTTAATGATCCATTTTCTGATAAATTTTGTGTTAGATTATATATTTTGAGTTCTGGATTAAGTGATCAACTCTGGATTACTAGATTTTGTTTTACAGCTTCGATGACATTCATAGCCAGCCACATATTTGAATCTTAAGTGTGAACCGTTGACTTGTTATATTAGAACAGTCTTCCCTCAATAATACAACTGGTTTGTTGGGATAATTTTGTACGAGTAGTAAAGTCCTTGTGGTTTGCGTTGACCGTAGTGCGTGCTGTTCGTTCCTAACTTCCCAACATTATCCGTCGTACTTCTAAAAGTTCTAACTAACTGTTGTTAAGTTTACACACGTGAGAGTAAATGGGTCATTTTGCTTTTTTTTTTTTACGAGAAATACTTCACTTACAAAAAGTTATCTGCATGACAAGGGAGTTGGACAAATAATGTTGTATGATACTCTCTTTCATCTTTTTTTTTCGGTACAAGGAGTTTTTCCCTCCGCGACCAAATATTTTAATCCAAAAAAGTTAATACTAAATGGAGTGTGGCATGAGGTACCAAATCTTTCTCTTCCACATTTTGTGTTGACACTGTATGGGTGGTTTTTATTTTAGGGTTTTAGCCGTTACAAATAAACAACGTACGTTCTTAAATGTCCGTTGTGGTATTTTTATTTGAACTTTTTTTTCACTTAATGCTTAACGAACTTTTAAGTTTTGTGTTAATTTGCCAACATCCTTGATCGGCAACCGGGAGAAAAAAAGGGAGAAGGAAGAAAAAAAGTTATAAAACTAGAAAAAAGCCTACGTGGCATGTTTAATACAAATTTCTATTTAATGTTACGTTTTTTTGGTACGTGAATACTTTTTATAATGTTCCGTTCTTGGTACTTGTTGATCTTGTTTATACACACGTTTTAATACTCACGTTTTTATACACTTTTATACACGCCCCCTTGTTTATATATCATTTTATACATGATTTTTGCACACATTTTGTATCTCATTTTTTTATACACACATTATTTTATACACATTTGTATTAAAATTTTTTATCACATATATATACAGTGTATAAATTCGGGGGCACATAAAAATGTGTTATATAAAATTATGTGTATAAAAATGTGTACAACTATATATAAATTATTTATATATTTATATCATATATATATGAGTGACTAGATATATATATATATATATATATATATATATATATATATATATATATATATATATATATATATATATATATATTATATATATATTATATATATATATATATATAATGTCTATAATAAGGTGGTGTACAATAACGTGTATATAAATGTTTATGCCAAACGTGTATAAAATAGGTGCTATAAAAAATATATATAAAAACGTGTGTTTAAAAATATGTGTATTAAAAATATGTGTTTAAAGAATATGTGTATACTAAACGTGGTTATACAAATATGTAAATAAAAATTTGTGTATAAAAATGTGATATAATAATTTGGCTATAAAATATGCGTTGTGTAAAAAATGTAATGTAATATAAAATGTTGTGTATCAATAAATGTTGTGTATAAAATCGATGTTTTAAAATGTGTGTATAAAAACGGGTATATAAAAATGTTGTTGTATAAAAACGTGGAATAAAAATGTTTATAAAAAACGTGTATAAAACATATGTGTTATAAAAATATGCTTTATAAAAAAACATGTTAAAAGTATGTGTATAAAAATTTGTGTTTATAAATATTTGTATAATAAAGTATTAATAAAAATATGTCGTATAAAAACGTGTGTGGTTATAAAAATGTTTGTATTAAAAATGTGCTATATATAAAAAACGTTTGTATAAATTTAATCAACAAATAATTAAAAAAAATAAACAAAACTGTTAGTATAATGGACCAAGTTGCCCCACTAAAGTTCATTTGGCCTAAAAAAGCACTAACTGTTGCAAGTACGGTCGTTAAGTGCGAAAAAAAATTAGCTGGTTCCGGTTGTAAAAACAAGTTTGATGGTGCAAATACCACAAAAAGTTTGAAAAGTTTGTTACATTAAGTGGAACATACAAATGGAGTGTAGCTGAGGTACCACATCTTTCTCTTCCACCATATGTGTATGACACATGTATCTGTGGATTTTATTTTGTATACATTTTGTGGATGTGGTATTCTTCTTTTTCTATTTCTACTACTTACGTCTTACAATAATTTTCTTGTTCATATTTTTTTAACTTTGATCTTAAGTATTTATATTGTGGTATATAATGTTAGTAATTTTAGTGTCATCAACTATTTTAGGTAATTGCGATTTACTAGACACCAATGAGATTTCATATTAGGCTCGGATACGAGTTAGGGAAGTGTGGAGTACACACTCGTTGAGCTAATGTGTTTCCGACCACGACAAAGATGCAGGGGTCAAAAGGGTTGCGCCCCCTTGCGGGGTCAAGGGGCAGAGCCAGTTTTCCCACCAAAATCAAACCAACATGTCTGTTGGTGAAAGGTTGTGACTTTTCGATTTTAACTGAATTTAACCAACTTAATCGCCAATAACTGTCAAAAGTTTTCTGTTTATTAACAGACAACATTGGTCTCGTTAGAACATACGAAAAACACACAATTCTCTCTGTTCTTGCTTTGATCTCTTGTGCCTATAATCAAAGTGTTCTTCTTGAATTATCCCCTTAAAGATTTCGTGATACCCAAGCACAAATAGAGACGAAAAACTTTATACGGAAAGTGATCTTACAAAATTATAAGAGATATCCAAGATTATCATCACAACCCTTATCTAATTTTTAACTTATAATACTTTATGCAAATTAGACCGCCTCTACAAAAGGTAAAAGAAGAGATTATATATATATATATATATATATATATATATATATATATATATATATATATATATATATATCCCCTTTTGTTTAATTTATCGCTTTTTCTCAAGATAAAAATCGTACACGCCTCATCATTTTGCACCTGGAACCACCAAAATCAAAAGATGAGTGAACTGGCTAAGATCGATAGCATTTTTATAACCATAGATGATATAACTTAAATTCACAACCAGAAAAAGAAATTTATGAATTTTTATAAGTGTGTTAAAATTTAATGTGTTTTGTAAAATATGATAGTGTGAGTTTTGTTGGTGGTATCTAGATGTCTTACGATGAGTATGATGATGGTGGTGGTGACAAGATGATCCAATATTCTAGGTTCGATGGCGGTGACAATGTTGGGTTTCGTGTTCCTAGCTTCAGGGTGGAGATAATCAATAACAAATAATATACCAATAAATGGTTATCGGATATCACTTGTATTCGTGTTATCACTTTTCAAAGTAAACAATTCGACCTTAATGTCTGTGTATCACGAATATCTACTTGGGGTAAGACCAAATGTTTGTTATTGAGTTAGGCACAAATCCATAACCCTTGCGCATCCAAGTGTTTAGTTTTTTTGTGTATCTATCCATGCAGTTGTGTTTGATCTCCTCCTATTTATAGGACAGATCACTCAACCCTAGTCAATGAAATTATGAGAGATTATGTAACAACCTGCATTTTTACGTCATTTTACGTTAATAAATATTCAACTAATTATTTTAAACTTTTACATGTTCTCTTTTAATTTCAACCATTTAGTTAAATCGCGTAAACTAAAAATCATCATTTAACGTAAACCGTCATCAAACAAATAAAAATTTACGTCAAACAAGTGTTATATTATTTTTACGAAAACAATAATTAATTTTTCACATTTTATTTTTATACGTTACGTAAAACGTTTACGTTTCGCAATAAAATACATTTAAGCATACACGGAAGCACCAATACTCATCTATACTCAAACAAATACCCACTATTATACCCAATACCCAAAAATTATATCATTTTACACTCCCTAAGTCTTATGGCCGGTTTTACATACAAACACACTTAATAAAATCATAAATCTCCACTAGTATTATCAATTCTAGTTATAAACAACTCATGTACAACCTCAAATCACAATTCCCTATAAATTGTCCAATCCCTCCTCCTAGGGAGGAGGAGAGGTCTTACAACATTGTCCTTATACCACCCTTAAGTCTATGGTTTAGCTAAAAACTTCTAGTATAAAAAGGAAGCACTAGTAAAGACTTAACACACTTACAACTAGCAAGTAATCAACCAAAAATTCTCTCTTATTTCCCTTGCAATAACCCATGGCTCATAAATAATTTTTAGGGTATTCATACTTTTGATTTTTCAAAGATTACAAGTATAGAAGTGTTCTTAGGTATAATATATAAGGTATATCAAGGTGGTTTGGAAGCTTGGGTATAAATTAAACAAGGGTTTAATTCAAGAAGAAACTAGGTTTTCTTGATTAGGGTTTCAATTATGGGTTTCAATTTTATGTTTTTGGCATTTAGGGATTGATTGTGTGTTCATCATCCTCATCTACTCTGTTAAGGTCTAATCTACGTCCGTACCGCTCCTCGTGGAGTAGATCTCGCATCCAACCAAGTCTTTGACCAGGGAACGGGATAATTCCCACTACCGCTGGCGAATACCTTTGCTCAAAATGGATTCTGTTAGCGCCAAACTGAATATGATGCCTGCTACTGTGACTTCCAGTGCTCTTAGCGCCCTATTTGAGGCTTCCCACTTCCCACTAGTTCCTGGTCCCTCCAGCTTCAGGTTGTTTTCATGAGTCATACTTTTGATTTTTCAAAGATTACAAGTATAGAAGTGTTCTTAGGTATAATATATAAGGTATATCAAGGTGGTTTGGAAGCTTGGGTATAAATTAAACAAGGGTTTAATTCAAGAAGAAACTAGGGTTTTCTTGATTAGGGTTTCAATTTAGGGTTTGCATTGTGGGGTTTGATTGTGTGTTCATCATCCTCATCTACTCTCTTAAGGTCTACATAAACCCTAATCTCTTTAAATTATTCATTTACATATTTTATATACATGTTATGTTGTTAATCACCACCTAGGGTTTATTTTATGAGTTTATAAAATATAATAAGTATGATCATAGATTTGAATTTATTTATTCATATGATAAAATGATGTTAAAATATGATAGAACTAAAAAAATACTTTATATAATGTTGATTAATTTATAGATTTAGTTTATGAATTAATTGTTGAAAGTTTATACACAAATAATTATGTGGACATTTTATTTGGACAAGAATGATGGACATGAATTTGAGGACCCAAAATATATAAGACATGTGGTATAAATTAATTTAGAGGACTTGTACAAATTTAATCAAGTAATAATTTATAAAACTAGTTTATAAACTATACATAAACATACGAACTGTTTTAATGATTCTGTTAAGATTTGAATTTTTATAAAATATAAACCTTACTGATTTAAATAGTACATGTTATGAGGATTCCAAGCATATAAGGAACTCGAAAAACGAAGCTACAACGAAGAAGTTATGATATTTACAAGATTACGATTATTAAATATATAAAAGTGTTTTTATAAAAGCAGTTTAATAAAAACTGGTACTGTTTCAGATCCGATAAAAATATATAAATATTTTATAATGATGTAGTAGTACTTATATAATAATTATATACATTTTTAACTTTATAAATATTATTTTATAACACAATTAAACTATTTATATAATATCATTATATAATCAATAAAAATGTTAAATCAAGTATTATTAACAAATAATCAATTGTTGGACAGCAATAATATTTTTTTTACGGATACAAATACTTAAACGTTTATTTAACAAGTACCATTTAAATATGGTTTCGACTTTTATAAATTAAACAAAAACTATTAGGTGGTGATATAACTCTATAACTTATGATGTTGTATTTATATTAAATACATCGTATTTATATTAAATACATCGTATTTATATTAAATACATCGTATTTATACGACCTATAATTAATTAGGTTGCATTCCAGATCATTTTTGATGATTAATGTGTTGATTTTGCGATAACCGCTACTTTCATTAGAGGTGTTGATTTTGCGATAACCGCTACTTTTACTAAAGGTGAGTTTATAGCACCTCTTTCACTTGCTTTACAACTACTTTACAAATCTTGGGGGAGAATGTGTGCGTAATTACAAATTGTTACATACTTGTTTTTATTACTTACTTACAAACTCATTTACATGATTGATTAGATACTCTTTTGCATGAACGTTTACAAACTCATTTACATGATTGATTACAAACTCGTTTGCATACTCATTTACATACTCATTTACATATCTCGCGGTGGGACACATCACTTGTTTTCACTTATGAACGAACCAAATTTACTTTCATTCAAATGATTAGGGATTAGCTTAAGTGGCATGAACTGTTAATTACGGTGGAGTAAGCGTGAATGTTATAAAATAGATCTATTTCGGATTGACATCCCCGTCTGGGTGAGTAGCGCTCACTAGTTCGACGGATTGAACTAACGG
>BQNB010014405.1:0-75182 GCA_026074375.1 Tanacetum coccineum
AAGTGTTATCCTCCTCCGGTGTAGCTCCATACTGTGATGATACTATTAAAGTCTTAGAAGCTAAGCATCCTTGCTAGCCACCCCTATCCATACCTAGCATCACATTTTATGAGCCTCCCATTGTAGCAGAGATCGATAGTGTCTTTGGTTGCATTAAATCATTTCCTAAAGATACTTCATGCGGGATAGATGGTTTGTAGGTGGATTTTTTATATGGACAGGCACCAAGATTTTATATAAGAGACACACATAGCTGGTCTGCCACTGGGGTGCAGCAAGGTGACCCATTGGGACCTCTTCCTTTTGCTTTTATATTGCACCCGCTACTATATAAGATCAAAGACAATTGCTAGCTTCTTCTTCATGCTTGGTATTTTGATGATGGGACCGTTATTGGAGATTTAGAAGAGGTTGCCATGGTGTTAGACATTATAAAGGTGAGTGTTTTAGGTTTGGGTCCTGAACTTAATATCAAGAAAACTGAGATATTTTGGACTTCGTGTAATCGTATGAAACTTTGAGAGGGTTTATTTCCTGTCGATATTTTGGCCTTCCTTTCATCGGGTGTGAGGCTTCTTGGGGGAGCTGTTAGTACAAACGCATATTTTATTAGTGGGTTGGTTATAAGGAGAGCCGCGAATGCTGTTGATTTGATGAGTCTTCTTCCACAGTTACATGACCCGCAAAGTGAGCTCATTTTGCTTCGATCAAGTATGTGTTTGTTTATAACCCTGGTGTCCTACTTGACATTACAAGTTGACTATTACCAGGGACAACTATCCTTTTGGATAGCCCGGAGTCAAGGCAGGTGAACCTCTGTGGCCAATGAGGGATTAATTTTCTCGCATGGGTTCGAACCCAAGACCTCTAGGCACTTCATATATGGGTATTGCCAAACTCTTTTTCGGTTTAAGGACTTGTCAACCTGTACACATGGAGGAGGAGGCCTGGTTTTTTGACAAAGGTTTACTTGGGTCAATCTAGAATATAGAGGTTTGTGCTAGACCATTATTTGGAGACTTACAGTGGCGACTTGCTTCTTTACCCATTCAATTTGGTGGTTTGGGTTTATAGTCGGCAAAAGTGGTTTCCTCATATGCTTTTATAGCCCCGAGGGCTCAATATTGGGTGCTACAAGACCACATCTTACGTGGCAGTGGCATATGTGGTATGGATAATGATTAAGTTTCTGCTTTAGCTTGTCTTTGTGATACGATTTCAAGCTTTGATTTTTAGCGTTTTCACTAATAAGGACACCACCCCCTCTAAAGCCCAACAAACACTAACGAATGTTCGTTTTAGTAAAATGGTCAAGGATATGGAAGTCTACTTTGACATGATTATGAGACAAAAAACAGTTTTTGAGTGTTTGCACACACCACATGCTCAGGATATTCTACTAGCTATCCCCATAGTCGGGCTTGTTTAACATATGTCACTGGTGGAATGTCACACTATTCTTAAGTATCCTCTCATGATTCCATTATTTCTGGGTGATGTGATATGCCCTATTTGTCGCAAGGCATGTTTGGATTCCTTTAGGGAACACACGGTTCATTGTAAAGAGCTCTCGGATCTAAGTACCGACAGGATATTGTTAGGGAAGTTCTTTTTGAGAAATGGAGGCGTGCCAGGATCTCCGCCAAGAAAGAAGCACCTGTGAACTTTTTAACTGACCCGTCGGATGAAAGATCCACATTCAGACCGACTGACATTTTGGTTTTTGGATGGTTTCGGGGGAAACATGTGTGCGTGGATTTGACCGGGGTTTCTTCTCTTGTGGGGTTAATTAGTCAGGGTTTTACAGCGGGTCAGGCTGCTTTGAAAGCCGCCTCGTGCAAAGTGAAAAAACACAAGAAAGCAAGTATTAAAAATCAACATGTGTTAATTCCTTTTGCGTTTGATACATTTGGTTTCCTTGCACGTGAGGCGGTGGAGTTATCCAGTCGAGCTCAACGGGTTATGAACAACAATGTTATGACACATAGATCAACGAATGTGGTTTTTAAACGTATTGGCTTTGCTCCAAAAAGGGCTAGCGGTGCAGCTTGTTGCCCGTTTTCCCTTCACCACTATGTAAATCCTATTTTAATTTTATATACAAAGAATGAGCACCCACGAAAAAAAAGTTTATAGATCATTACCAAAATTTTACATATTCATTTTAGTGTTGGAAATTATGTAAGCAACGTGTAAGGTTTTCTCCGTCGGATAACAGAACTTGTTTAGTGAAAGGATACTCTCGGGTTAGATACTCAGGGAGTGAAGTAGGGCAAGAAAAGAAAGTCCTTCTAAGCCGAACCACTATAAATCCGTGTCGTGATTTGATCTTGTTACTTTTATTTTACATGTTGCATCTACAATATTGCATACCTTATTCATATATATATTGTTGATTTACATCAAGATTTAAAAATGAACACTTCAAATTAGTAAAAGTCCCTTGTCACTCGTCCCTCTTTTACTTTTACGAAAAACACACCTAATCCCCCCCGCCCGCGTCTAGTTTTCTACATCTTTACTTCACTTTCACATTTGCATGCAGATTGAGCCTGATCCGGATGAACATCTTCACCTTCTGCAAAATCAAAAGTAAAAGAATAGTATGCATAATGATCAATTACTTTTCAAACCATAAAAGAATATATATAAACAAAAATAAATATATTATGGAAATAAAAATGATTACAAATGGAAACTTACCTCAAATATATTAGGGAAATAAAAATGATTAAAAAGGAATCTTACATATTTTACGTTACCCTGATAAAAAGAACAACCGGTTTTACAATTAGAATCGCCCGGATTTGGTGGATTGTATTTAACATTAATCATCATTTCCTTTTCTAGTAACATATAATTTTAAGTTATCCATACATTAAAAACAATTATTTGCCATTTACGAGATACTTAGAACTGTGTATTTCGCTTTCCAAAGTTTTTTGCTTATAAGCTTAGAATGAAGCATACCTTTTAAGTAGTTATTTTATATCATTTCGTTGATGTCCATCTACCACCTCACGAACCTTTTGTAGTCATGTTGGTAGCTCCACTCATTGCTTTGAACACAATTTCTAATAAGCCTTCAATTGCTACATATAAATATCTGAATTAAACAACAATAAAAATATTATTTTCATATCAAGTCTGATACGTGGTCATAACAAATTTAACTGAACTAACCTAAACTAATGTTTCAGAATAGTTAAAGAGAAATTATGAATACGTTAACATCAAACATTAGACCTAAAGCTATGTAGAAAAATAATTATTGTTTAGATGTTACCATTAGCCACAACTGATAGAAAACCATGTTAATATCAAATGGAAGCACCAATATACTTTTTTCCAAAGCAATAAATCAGGTTAAACCTTCGTGAGGCAAGTTACATACCAAAAAATAGGTAAACCTCAACAATCTTGACTCAACAATTGCCACATTTGTTGGTAGGCATATTGGTAAAGCATTTATCAGCTTCGAATAAGGGAACAACATTCCTTGTAAACCAAAGAACGTGCATATATAATTGTGGATCAAACTGTTAACATCATGCCATTTCCTTATACAGAGCTGATTAACACTCATACAACATCAATATATCATAATCACCGTCAATGAAACAAATTATTCGTCCGGAGTTGGCAATACTGAATAACATGATGACCATTAGAATCACCATGCAATCCAGTCACATTAACGTTTGAATCAAACATATCGAATGCTTCACTGTTTATAGACGCATTTTTCCATCCCCTAAGCCACATTTTGCTCGAAGTTGCTCCAATGGTTAATTATCTAAACCGATAGTAAAAGCATTAAGGCGTATATTCCGAATATAAAACCTACCCCCGTTTCATATCAAGCTTACCCATGTTTTAAGTTAAAATAATGACATCCGTAAATAATTTTAAAAAAGAACCACAAAAGGAAACCAAAACAGTAAAATGCGTACCTGTGTCGCTACCGACTTGTTTTGTGAAAATCTGGGTTTGACCGTGCACAAGATGCCGACGATGACAACACCAATAACAATCTAAAAACACAAATTCATATTTAAGGACATATCCTTGATAAATTTTAATACACGAACAAAGCTTAAACAAACATGAACACAAAAGTTGGAATTCCGCGATAGCATATCAACTAAAAGAAACAAAATACAACCATTATAACATATTCCACCTCCAAATACCATACAAAACCTTTAGGGGCTGTTTGGTTCGTTGATATTTGATGGTTTTGGATGGGTTTGAATTTTAAATTCATTTCTTAATCATGTTTGGTTCAAAAAATGAGAGGGTTTTAAATTATAATTACATTAAAAAAGGGGGGTTTTCTAATACGTCACATGGGGACCAATTTTAAATGTTGGGCTTGAAAGTATTTGAAGTAGACAGAGTTACCCTTATCAGTTTCATCCTTCTTCTCTATCTCACACGTGAATCTAAATATAAATATATTTCTCCTCTAAACACCATCATTCAAATCTTTCATTTTTAGTCACCAGTTTCATTTTAATCATTAAATCTTCATCTCTATTTCTTGTTTATAATCTGTTGGTAAGATTTTTTTTTGTTTTTTATTTTTTATTTTTTTTTATCTTCATAGAATTGGGTATTCAACTACAATCGTTATTAGTTCAGTTTTTCATAATACCCAATTCTAAATATAAATACTATAGTGTCATGTTCTTAATAGGCACAATAGAATTATGAAAATCTACATCTTTAAATTTTTAAATATATATAGGAACACGTCAATAATTAGCATGTCATGTCACACGCCATGTCACTATGTATGAAACTCCACCTCATTGCTGACATGGACACATACCAAGCATGAGTCTCCGAAAATTTATTAAAAATACTACCTAATGCAAGGTTCGAACACTGGTCATTACGTCCAAATGCAAGCAACTCAACCATTGGACCAATCCACAATTTGTGATATCAAATCCTTAAACACAAATCCACTGATTCAAAATCAAAATTGTTGGATCAGATATCAAATCCTTAGAGATGGCAGTTTCAAATCAAAGGTATGTAGTTCTTAAGCTTTTTGTTTACTTATTTTTCTTATGAAGGATCCATGTTATTGGTTTATTTATTTATTCCAATCAAAAACATTATACAAATTTAGTTTCGACATCCATTGTTTTAAAAAAGATCAAAACTTGAATAACATTTTGATTGATAACCAACTGTTTGATAAAATGACAAAATGATGTTATCTACTTATTGATATATGAGTGTGTAGGTTGGATAAGTCACATGTCATCAAGCTAATTAGCGTGTTTGTTTGTGTATGTTCAAGATTGCAATTCGCTTGACTATAAAGGGAAGTGTGACATGGAAGAGCTTATTTGAGGTGGAGGTTTATACATTGATCCATTGAGTAGGCAATATAATTGGAAAGCACTGTAATATGCAATCCTAAACTGCAGGTAATAAGTAACTTAATGAACTTGTGTATTGTGATTTTCTTAGAAGCAAAACAGTGAAAATCTTAGTGAACTTGTGTATGATAGCCAGTTGGGTTAGATGTTCATTTGTCAGTAAATTTTCAAATTCGTATGGCTATTTGGATAGATGCAAGGGTTAACTTTTTTTTCATGACGAGCAATTAGCTATTTATCTCAGCTATTAATAGATAACATAATTAGCTTTTCACAATGTAATCTTGATTTGGCTAAACTTAATTCTATGCCTTTCAACTGGCGACTAACATTTATCAGCTATTGAAACCGAACCTGATGCTACTCCGGATCTTTTATTTTCGCCACCACATATCGATGTCAATGTCAACTGTCCATTAATGTCACCCAAGAGTTTTATAAGGTGATTATATCTCAAAGTTATATTTCTTACTTTATGTTCATAATTATAATGGATCATATTCATGAGTTGTTTGTCTAAGCTTATATGATGAGTTTATGGATCTTAAGTAGGTGGTTTTAGTGTAAGTTTAAGCAATGATAACCAATGTTTTGAAAACCGGGTTTTGAATCGACCCGGTCGAGTCACCGGGTCACCGGGTTACCGGTTGGACCGCCGGGTCAACCCGGTTTTATAAAATATATATATTTTCAATAATTAGAAAAAAAGTATGTATATAAATCATGAAATATTCCATATATTATGCCTAAAGACTATTTATTAACAAATATAACATGTAAAATTAAAATTACGTCGCAAATATATACAATTAACATGTTTTATTTATAAAAAATATGAAAAAACCGAAACCCGGCCGGGTCTCATGACCCGGGTTGACCCGGGTCACTCCAAACCCGGCCAAACCCGGCCAAACCCGGCCAAACCCGACGGGTCAAACCGGGTTTCGAAAATATGAAACCCGGTTTAATTTGACCCGTTTTTTCGGCCGGAACCGGTTCAACCGGTTGATCCGGCCGGGTCGAACCGGGTTTCAAAACACTGATGATAACACCAATTTGCTGAGTGTTTGGTGGGGCCCACAAAAATAACAGTTAGCAGGTAGATCTCTTTGCATAGCTCTTGCCCACAAGAGTATATTTGTAACGGATGGACAAAATTATCCTAATGACCTTTAACGGATGGCAAAATTATCCTGATGACCTTTTTTGGTGAATCTTATTAGTATTTTGTATGTTTTTTTTCTCTTTTTTTTTGTTTTGCAGGTAGGGCTCTTTACATAGCTCTTGCCCAGAAGAGTATATTTGTAACGGTTGGCAAAATAACGCTCTCAAGAAATAACAGATATGGAGACCATGGCTAAGGTTATCAACACACAATGGTATGATATTTTGTTTCACAAAAAGGCACTATTGGTGTGGTATAAACTGTTTCTGTAATGAATTTCATATTCGAGCTACATACACATCGATTATTATATGTTGAGCAATTTTTTGTTGCCTTATGCTAAAGTTAAGGATAAGAGCACACGTATTGTTTTAATGTGTCGTTACAAGCTGCTTGAGGTTATCTCTAGAACACAACAAATATACAGAGGTAAAGATTAGTTTAGATGCTTCCCATGGCTTGCAAACTGGTGTTACCTTTAGTCCATTATTGATTTTTTTGGGTGGTGTTCTCTTTTTGAAGTGGGATAAACTTTACATATATTGAAAGTTTTTTTTTTACTTAGCTAATATTAGCTATATATGTGCCTTGACGTAACTTGATCTAGAACAGGTTACTAATCTCTCATAAATTCATAAGTTTCTTTTTACCGATTTCGAATTAGAACAGGTTACTAATCTCTCAATTTGTGATCTTACAGGCATGTGACAGTTCCTTCATCAGACAGTTCTAATGCCAGCCAAAACTATGCCCAAATATCGCAATAAATCTGCCATTGCTACAGGTGATAATAAACCACAAGGAATTTCAATGGTGTAGTCCCTTAATTGCTCATATCTATGTTTATTGCACAAATCATTTTTTCACACTTTGAAGTGCCTCAAACAACTCTATAATACGAAGAGTAGAGATCCTCTATTTGCATTATCAAAGAATTCCCGACTTTCTCAACTTGATTTTATAGAATGTTATTGAGGTGGCAAAATTGATGGGTTAGATAATGTGTCCATAAACATTTTTTTTTTGCTTTTCTTTTTCAGTAGCTAATGGATTATATATAATCTCAAAATTATGTTATTACATTAATGTCCCACTCTTATAAAACAAAACAATAAATATGAGTAATGTTATCTGGTTAAATACCTATGTTTATAGAAATTTAGATTCTATACATGGCTTTGCGAGAGACTGTGTTACATAGAACTTGATCAATTGTGTTTAGGGTGGCATTGCACAATGATAAATTTCTCAAATAACTAAGGTATGTGTCAAGCGAGTTTACAGTCGCCCGAATCTTAATTGTAATGCATACAATCTCCTATGCTGGTCACTAGAACTTTACATTGATCATTTTCTAATTATTTACTCAATGATACTCAATTGTATTTGTTCTCGAGTATACTAATTAGTATTTTCCTTTGGTAATGGAACAATAGGACAAAAGTCTTGATATGAATGAGTGAAGAGCATAGCTACATAAGCAAGTGAAACAGAACAGAAGCCAGAAAACTAAGACACAACTTCCTTATGACTGTTATTACCTGCTTATTGTAAGCCCCCAAGCAGATTCAGAATAGTGCTGAAAACTTGGGTGGGGTGTTGCTAGGATATCGCATTGAAAATTCAGTCTACACGGTATCTTTTACTTTCCCTACATATTTGATTCTTATTGAGAGTCGTGTTTCTTGTGATCCAAGTTTCTGATCTCTGTATCGGTTTCACATGAGAGATTACTTGCACTTCAGGTACACATAAGTTTGTACGTTATTTCATATTTATTTATCGCATATTTTAACTCTCATCCTAATTCGTGTAGTTTTACAAATTAGGTTACTGATCATCTGAAGCAAGACGGCATTGTATAAACGCTCCTGCAAAACCTGAATATGCTTTTCGTAAGGCTGAAGATGTTGTTAGCAGCATGTTTCGAAGGTTGGCGCTGTGAAGTTTGTCATGACTATAATGTCTGCAACAATTGCTACTACAAGGATGGAGGCATTGATCATCCTCATAAGTTGACACATCATCAACCAATTGCTGAACGTGACAGACAAAATAAAGAAGCTCGCCAACAATGTGTTGTATAGGTATACTACCTGATGTTACTCTCTATAATATTTCATGTTTAGAACATTGAAGTGAAGAGTATAAGTTGGGTTAATTTTGTTGTTGGTATTGTAGCTAAGGAAAATGCTTGATCTTCTCGTCCATGCATCTCCATGTCGGTCTCCACATTGCCAGTATCCAAATCGCCGAAAGGTGAAGGGACTTTTCTCACATGGGTGCATCAGGTGGTTGTGTTCTTTGCAAGAAACTGTGGTATCTCTTTCAACTACATGTCCGAGCATGTAAAGAATCTCAATTCCATGTACCACGTTCCAGGTTTTTCTATCTTTATCTGAGATTATTAAAAAACGTCTATTACAACAATCATTTTTAATTCATAAGATAAAAGCAATTTGGGAGGTTGTATGCATTATAAATAGACTTTTTTCTTTCAGCTAAGGAGAAGTGGTTTGATTTAATTCATATTCGTTAATGTGTTTGTATGTATCATGTATACAGACATATGAAGGAACATTTAGCAGGCGTAGGGCTGACGAAAGGCACATTATTATATTTAATCTTCATGATAAAGCATCTATTGGTGCTAATGATATCTTTGTTACTTATACATCCTAACTTCGTATACAAAAAGGTTTGTTTCGTATTTGAGTTTAAATCATATACTTTGTTCTTGCGGACAACTTCTAACTTTTGTTTCGCATATGAAGCCTATTTATATTAGAATGACACTTGGAATAAGATGATGACGAAGATAAAAAAAAGGCAGAAGGACTAATCAAACAACTACGTGAAGTTGGACACGACATAACCGATGACTCTACGTGGTAGACCATAGCACTTTAGCGCCGATAAAGCTAAATGTTTTTATCTAATGTTGAAATCAACTACTTTATTACCACCATTATCTTTTTTAAGCTTGTCAACAATGAAAACCAATAAATTTATAAACTTGGTATAATGAATGTGTTTATGTCAACTATTATGTTATGTCTCGCAGTATATCTTGACAATATATGCATTTCGCTAGATATGTTTAAATTTATTTCTAACATACCAATATATTCATTTTCATGATGTTTAATTACATGAATCCGTCTATTCTTCAAAACCTATTATATTTAACGGTGTAAGTACTTATAAATAAAAAAACATGAAGCTAGCCCGCCCGCGTATGGTTATTAGCTCGTCTGACACAAAGATGTCGTTCAAATTGAACATACGTCACTTTCCTATTCAAGTTTGTTTTGCTATGACCATTAATAAAAGCCAATGTTAGACTTTGTCACATGTTGGTTTAACTATGTATAGACTTGATTAAATATACACTTTTTATCACTCTAATTAAACACGTAAACATTGTCACCGGTTGGTTTGTTTTTAAGAAGGCTTGTATTTTCACATGGACAACTATATGTTGCCGTCTCAAGTAAAGAGAAAGAAATGATTAAAGGTGCTTTGTTGTGACAAAGATGGGAATCATTCAAATTCAACATCAAATGTCATTTACAAGGAAGTATTAGTTTGAATTTGAATAATTTACAATATTTCGTATTTCAAACATATTAATTTTCAGTAAGTTTTTGTATACGGAATAATATTTTTAATAGAAAGCAACACATTTCATTTCTATATTATGTGTTAACTATTCCTTTGTTTTTTTACTTTGCATGGACATACTCAAAACATACACGTAAGATTTACTATGTAGTAAAATGAAGCTAGCCCGCCCATCGGGCGGGCTATGAAGCTAGTATTATTATATATCATATATCATATATCATATATCATGGAAATGTAGGTCAAAATTATGATTATGAAATGTCTAATACAATTAGGCATTAGCCTCTTGTTTTTCACATTCTGCAAAACTTAATACATAAATTTGTAGTTTTACAACTTATAGTTCGAGAAAAGTCGGATCAGATTGAACGAGATCTTAAGTTCATATTATTAAGATAGAGATCTCATTAAAATCATATCAAAATTTAAATATTAACAACCATGATATAAATGGAGGGAAACTTAATGCCACGTGACAACATTTTTAAATGTTTATCACAATCATCGCAGTATATCACATGTGTGACAAGATTGACGTGACTGGCGTGATAGTTTACTCAAACGCCATAGCAAGTGGATCGGAAAAACCGGCAAATATCATTATATCGCAACTATCGTGGAATGGCGCCAAGGTTCTCATAGAAGTTCGTGGGTTATCGGTTTCATTTTGATCTTTTGAAATACAACTCGAATCCGTGTCCTAATAAATTTCAAATTAAAGAGGAAAATATTATGGATTGAACGATATGAATATTAGAACATAAAAGATAATATAATTAGAGATGTTGGGGGCTTTAATCGTCTATGAGGTGCGATTAGTAAGAGTGAGTGATTTATTAATTTAAGTTTTCAACTTTCAAGATTTAAGAAAAAAAGATAGACCCTTTACATATACTAGACGAGTATCCATGTATAGCAACGAGATTTTATAGCGGCAAAACGTTGTTGTGATAAAAAAAGTTTATAAGTTATAAACGAAAAATAATAAAAGTTTAAGAATTTAAAGATTAAACACTATTTAAACTAAATAAAAAATAATATAAGTTATAAACGAATATGGTGTAAACCCTTTATATATAATATACGTATAGACAGTACAAAACTACAAATAGATCTAAAATAACATGTAGGAAAACATAACGTGTGTACGGTGTCTTATAACTAACAAGTTAGAATTTAACCCGCACGTTGCGGCGGGAAGCTAAAAAAGTTGGACAACACGTAGGTCGCGAAAATAGCGGTAACTGATAATCCAGACATAAAATCGCAGTAACATATAGAACTGTGAGTAACAATAAACATAGTGTGTGGCATTAATATAAATTGTTACTTTGGCACAAAGATTTGCATATTTATTACTAAGGTCATTGATTGCTGATATGGTTATAGATTGAATATAAATCATTATGACATAACCACCTGATTTAAAAACGAAAGATATAAATATGTTGCAGGTTTGGAATGACATATATGAAACTGGCACAAATTAAAAACCTGAAACATTGGAGTGGTGCCGGACCGCCCAATAGTCATTGTGTATGCTCTCACATCACCAAACCGGTTATTGAACCTCCCCTGCAGTTGATAGAAAATAAGTCTATGTTCAGATATATTAAAGTTTATTTCACTACAACACCTAACGTAGTTACTGAACTGTTATATGTCTGCGCAAATGCATTGCCGGTGCATAAAAAAGCCGATAATAATAGTAATAACCGATTTATAAGACGTGGTTGTTTAACATTTTAACCTCCATTGTCCATTTTATTAGGCTACCAAAGAACTTAACTAACATCTACATAAGTAACACATCATGTACTCTCTTATTATGAAAGACTACAACAATTTAGAGATGTATAAACAAACATGTAAGCAAAAACTCCCAAACCATTTCCCCCTGAACATTATTCATTAACCTGAAAAAAGTTCACATATCATTAAATAATGGCAGATAAGACATTCAAATTTGGTTCCATGTTATGAAAAATACGAACTATAGAAACAATCAAAATCCAAAATTGTTTAAGGCCTTAATCGAAACTAAATTGCGTCTGGAAAATATTAAACAAAAGGTGAATCTCATGAATCTTTATAAAGATGAATAAATTAAAACCTTACCCATAATCAAAATTTTCAAAATTGCAATCAGTTTGAAGATGAAGATCTGAACTTACCTGAAATTTCAATTTTGTATTTGATAATCCGTCCCGTAAATAGAAGGCACACGTGGGTTATGCTTTTATACGCGTATACCTTAAACGATGAAAATTAACATTCTTAGCAACATATTAAGTAGTTTGTCGGACTATGTGTTCTCAGCAACATTAAGGGGTCTTTGACATAACATGGGAATTCCTGATGGGCTCAGATAAGAGCTTCAGTTTAAAGCGTGTCATGGCTGCATACCAGTAGGGTAGCCTCGCCAAGTGACGCACCGCTCATGTTCATCATTGCCACGCCATAAGGGTTTTCTGAGTTTCACATATAACACCGCGATCTGAGTTTCACATATAACAATCAAATACTATAGTATCCTTTTCAATTTCGTTTCCTAAAGGCTCAGACATATAAGTGCGTTTCAAAATGAAAGGGCGGTCGGCATACCTTGGCTGCAAGAACCTGTTTGGTGGTGTTGCCTTGCCAAGATGAATGTTGATTTCACACGTCCCCATCAATCAGAGACTCACAACTCTTGGAACATGGTTCATCATCATAGCCTTGCAACCAATTTTTACCTTTATACAACCCTAATTTTTTTGATTAGTCAAAAACATATGTGATGTAAGATACTTACCTACAATAGTCATAGGTGCTTCAAATTTGTTACAACCTCAAATAAGTGCAACGGTAATCAAAGTCGAATGATGGAACGCATTTGCAATGGCTGCAAACAATGAAGTTTGTTTTGCCCAAATGTTTGCGTGATACATTCGGCATGGTTGCAAACCTAACGGTTTACCGTGCCAATGCGCGAAGAATGATACTTTTGATTTAGATAAACATGCCTTTCCATTGAAAAAGGACACGCATACTAAATGATACAGGCCGATGAAACTGGCCGAAGTAAGCCCAAACAAAAAAGAAGCAGGCTTGTGGCATTTTTCCACATGCTCCATAGTAAACAGAGTGAAATTTCAAATAAGGCAATACATTCGACATGGTTGAAAACCTGATGGTTTACCTTACCAATGTGCGAAGTATGAAGCCTTGAAATATTTCACCATGTTCAACTATACACCAACAACCATATCCAATACCGACACAAAAAAACTGTTCCACAACAACAACCTTGCAATTGAGTGAAAGTGACCGAATCACAGGTTGGCACACCTGCTATGGCTCAAAATAAAATGTAAGTGCGAGCAATCTTAAATGACCACAACCTGAATCAAAAGCCTTTAACCCTCTGTTACTTAGGGTTCTTGTCCACCTTAAAACCTCAACATCATCATGTTGAGTGACCAAAAAAAGCTCCAACATCACCTCAGTTAACCTATATACCATGGAGCATGTCGGAAAACGCAAACGATCATAATAAGCATATGTAAATAGAATCTATGGCAACTAATCAAAACCCTAATAAGCTTACCCATATTTTCATCAAGAAGACTACATCGAAAGCAACTAAATCGAAAACCTTGTTGATACCAATCAATAGCACATAGTAGGTACACGATCATCTATCTTTAGATTAACCATCTATATCACATATTTCACCATCAGAAACAAAGAGGTGGGGCGGTGGCGGTGAGTGAGTCGGTATTTAGAGTAACTATGAAGAGTCACGAAGAATGTAGAAAGGAAACAAAGTGAAGCCGGACCAAAAGTATGGGCCAAAAGAAGCCCAATCACTGTAGCACTATAGCACAATCACTGTAGCTAATGTACAATGATCTTTAGTATATACTCTCTCTGTCCCTAAATAAGTGTTCACTATTGACTTTTAAAGTCTTTTTCCATCAACTTTGACTTTAAATTATTTTGTTTGTATTATATAATAATTAATGAAAATTATATCAATGAAAAATACATTTAAAACCCAATCGATTCATATATTCTGCATCAAGTATTATATAGCACACAAAGAAATAATTAAGGTCAAAGTTGCAAAAGAATGACTTCAAAAGTCAACAGTGGACACTTATTTAGGGATGAAGGGAATATGATAATTAAATGATAAATTTTCAGGAAGACCATCAAGTGGCTTATTAATTTATTATTTTTATATAAGTGAGATTTCATTATAATCAAGTTGTTTGTCGCCCAATGTTAAAATATAAATGTAGATAGTGAAGTTATTGCTATTATACCTACCACTAGCGCTAAGGGTGTTATCGGGTCTGGTTATAGGGTTATCGGGTCGTGTCGGGTTAGATTAAGTTAGGTTTTGGTTAGAAAAAACTAACCCTCAACCCGACCTGATAAGGAGTCTGGTTATCAAGTTCGGGTTAGTATCGAGTCAGGTGATTCGGGTAAATCGGATTGGCTTATTTAATATGAAAAAAATATTTGAGCTTAAATACTTGTCATTGACATTTAATTTTTGATAGCTAGGAATTGATTAACAATATATTTGCAATAGTTACAGCATGGATATGTTGTTCATGAATATGTTACAGAAGGCAGTACAAGATGTATGAATTACAAAAATCGTGTACAAGACATTACAGTAAGCATTGCAAGTAGGGAGTAAAATATGTTAAACATGAAGTACAAAATACAAATATGTACTACCATGGCATATTAGTTTAATGTGGTCCCAAACCCTTAGTCCCTCTTAACTGAGTGACCTATTAAAACTACCCTCTCCACTATAAGAGGCTAATTAAGTGGCTTATGTCTAGCCACTTAATTTGGTAAACACCCCTAAGGGGTTTTAACTAATATAAATAAGTTGAATATCTTAAAAGATGCAAAGCAAAGTTCCATACAAATCATCACAGTTAGTGTAACTTGGATATGTTAAAAATGTTAGGAGAAAAAAAATTAAATATTGATTTTTGGATTTTATTGAGTTGACCCGATAACCCGATAAAATTAATTATATAACCTCAACCCAACCCGATAACACTATCGGGTTATCGGGTTCGGGTCAAAACAACATGCCAAGATTTTTCAACCAAATTTAACCAGACCCAATAATCCTTATCGAATTAGGATTCAGATTCAGGCAGGCCAACCCGACCCTATTAACACCCTTACTTGCCACTCTAATGGCCTCCTCTGAAACTACAGACAATAACATTAATATCGATGAAGGTATGACCCAAAAAAAAAATGTTTTACGTCTTCTTTGTGTATGGCTTGGCTTATGTATGTAGGAATGTAGTATCAACAGATCGATAACTAGCTTTAAAGATACAACTTCCTTTTTTTTAGTTAAAAAGTTTTTACACTTGGTGAATAAATTATTTAAAAAAAATATTTAAGTACAATGTATGTGAGTGAGTCTCACATCTCAGCTAATTACATAGGCGGCAAAGCTTGCATAACAAAGACACAACCACCTCAATACAAGAGAAAGACACTAAATATCGACTAGCATACATTTGACTCAAATAAAAAGACATATATACACTAACGTCTATTTTTACCACGAAGCCTTATATCAAAAGCGTCACATAATGCAAGCTGGTTTTCCATATAATCTTCGCACTCTTTATCATCACATGGATTATCATTATAATCATCTTTCCATTACCCATATAAGCTCTTCCTTCCGGTACAACTTTCACATTTCGAAGTTTTTGGAGCCATGAAATTTGCCGTTTTGTCATACACTTTTTCCATGTCGCTATCACTCTCACTATTTTCAATAACCCTTTCACTTGATTTTCTATCCACACATGAGACGATTGTAGGATTCGCAATCACCTTAGGATCAACCTTTCCCACATTTCATGCTTTCAAATTTTCCACAATCTCACAAACCTTTTCCTATTCATTCAAAGCTGCAAACGAATTCCTCAAAGAAACACGATGAATATCATTTCAAATCCCATGCCCCTTATTACAAGTAGTCGATGCACCATTATTAGAATTATTACTTTTGGATGTCGAGGCCCCATTGTTTTTCATACTTTCTTGCTTCTTGGATATCAGATAATACACAAATGTGCTTTTAGGTTTAAAACGTGTAGACTTATCATGCTCCTTATTGTGTTGTCTACGGTTTTTTACAGCCAAAAACCCATCACTTTGCGCATCACTTTGCGCAACAACATTCTTCATAGGATTTGAATCACTTTGCTTCATCAAGTCTGCACCTAAATTCACCTTAATAGTTTTATGGCATTAACTATCATCGTGACCAAACACCGAACAACTACCACATCTAGGCAATTACAACTCATATTCCACATTGATTGTATGCACATAAGAACTTGAACCCTCCACATAAGGAATAACAATAACTATAGTATCTTTAAGAGGACGATCAACTTTTATGTCTGTTGGGCTGATTTAGTGCCTAATAATCTTTCACTTAGATTTGAATACAAAATATCCTAAGTGTTAGATAACCTTTAACATTCCAAGGTCATTGAGTGAACATTCACTCAGTGAGTTGCCTTCAAGATCTCAACCTGAGTCTACCATTCAGTGAGACGGTACTCGGTGAATGAAGTCCTTGAGACAAATAAGAAGGTGATGGGTTCAGTGAGTTGTGGCAATTGACTCACTGAACCTCATACGATTTCCAACAACTAGAAGACCCTGAAGACAAAAACACCTGAAGAATAGGCGGGATAAGTTTGAATGGATAAGATCAAGTACTTTAAGGAAATAAAAACAAATAATAATAAAAAATAAGAGTAGAATTAAAACGAGAGACTCCCCGAAGCGTTGCTATATGTACTTCGAATCATAATGCCCGTTGGCAATTCATACTCGCGAGCACCAACAACACTATACAACCTGACCTTAAATGGCGGAACTTCTGATTGAAGCAGTTTTTCACGCGCCGTTTTGAACAGCTATACCAGCGCACTGTGATTGTCCAACAACTCAATTAGACCCTCGACGATGTCTCTACGAAGGTCGCTGTTGTCGCCACCAAAGTGTTGCATACGGTTATCAGCCTCCTTATCTGTATCATAAACATAGAGTTGCAAGAACTTAGGTGGATCTCCTTCACTTGGACACAAAGAACCTATCCAATGATACAATTGGCCCGAAGTTTTAAAAACATAAGGTCCGCGCCCAATGTTAAACGATTCATTAACTTGTGCACCAAGAGATGTCATACCTAAACATTTGATTATAATCCCTTATGTTCTCAAGAAAATGACGATCTCTGAGCAACAACTTTATGTACTCCGGATATATCTGGTAGTTTTGTATAACGACGCGGCCAGCCATACAACAACGATGGTACTTAAGACGTGCACGTTTTGGGCTATCCTTAATCAGCTCTTCGTATCAAAAACGGGCATCACAATGTTCACACCAGTGCTCGCAGCTACCAACATGCTTATACTCTGATGGCGGACCTACAGTAAAGGGAAAAACCATTTAGCAACTGAATGATACTGATGTACAATGTAATACGTAACTAACTATTAAAAATATTGTTAGTGGAAAATACCCATGCAAAAAACGTGGCTATCAGGAGTATTAACTGGTGGATTGGAAGTGTTGGAAAATTTTAGTGGAAAATGTGTTTTCACTAACTTTGGACATAGATAATTATTAGTAAATATAATTATTAAATGTAAGGCCAGGTCGAGCCAGTATATGTCCAAAATAGAGTTAGTGTGAATGAGATATCGAGTCTCAAAGAAGGAAAGTTGGAATGGAGGAAAATGGTTAAATGTCAGTTACGAGCTCGTTTGGTAACTGCAAATTAATGTGTCCTTAATTGACAATTGAATTGGCTGTTATTATTTGTTTCAAAGGTTTATAACTGTAAATTAATGGGTCATTAATTGACAATTTAATTGGCGGTTATTATTTGACTCAAAGGTTTATAACAGAAAATTAATGAATCATTATTAAGGCATTAATTGACATTGATTGCACCATTACACCATATGCATATGAATGTGTATAAATAGATGGCAATCTCAACCATTCCAAGACACAACAAGAAAAACACACAAGAGAGAAAAGCTCCATTAACAAGTTTTCCAGCAGTCTTTTCGATCAGAAGCACTCTGTTTTCCGTGATATTTCAGGCAAGTATGTCAGGTCCGGCTGTACAACAGCTTTGAACGTTGTACCCTGGGAAACAGACGGCGAATCTGTTTTAAAGGAAGCGTGTCCAACACGTGCCTCGTTCCATGACCTTTTACTGTTTTCTTATTTATCGTTCATAGTGTCTGTCTTCTGCTTCTACCCAATTATGTCTGTTTTATTTTCTGTTGTTTAATTTCTGTTAATTATTATTGATTGTAATCTGATTTTATTTTAATAAAAGTGTACATGTTTCCCTACAACTTATACCTTCACTCTGAACATGTGTTGGGCAATAGGAGCTTTGTTAAACCAACTTGTACAAATATAGCCGTAATTAGTAGCGAAGCGTGGTACATGCTCTGATCAACAATGAACTCTTTGGTAGCTTCGTTATACCGTGAATTTGGGTAACACTGTGGCAGCTTCGTTATACTCTGTGGCGGCTTCGTTATACTCTGGTACATGCTCTGATCAACAACCTGTACAAAGAATGTGTTAACCGTGAATTTGGGTAAGTGTTGTCCTGTATTTAAAAGAAAAACATTGGCATGAATGCCTCAACTCAGACTCATAACCATACATGTATGTTAATCGTCTTCTTTTTCATAAATCACGATATGTTTACGTTTTAGCATTCTGTGTTTATATAACTACTGTATAACATGTTATAAGCATCAAGCAGCTGCAATTCCATGTTTAGAAACACCATAGATATCCACCACTGTAAAAATACACGTAGTGCAACTCAAACACACACCCACCTCAGCAATAATCTAATCGATTCTAGGCATTCGAAAGAACTCATTAACTCTAAAAGGACGCCACCTATCCTTTAAAAACCATCAACTGAACATTCTTAATTCTTAAAAAAAATCACAGAAACTAAAAAATCATAATTCGCCGACTATATTTAAAAACCCCAACAATCACAAAAGTAAGCATGTTCTTTTCTAGCTTATTACATATAAGTCCCAATAAGCTCATAATCAGAACAAACAAACTTATGAAATACATGCCTACTAAAATTAGCTCATAAGCCAAAAAAATAAGCTTAAACAAACAACGCCTCATAAAGTTGATCAATTGTCGGAAACCTGAATCTCATTTGGTTTTGGGCTTATGTTTCATAAGCTCACTTTTTTGTGACTTATTTTCAAATTTTGTTGGCTTATATAGGGTTTATTAAGTCACAATGCACTTATATAAGCCAGAAAGTTTCAAAATAAGCCAAAAAAGTGAGCTTATAAAACATAGTACATGAGGATGAGGGGTACGTGTAACACCTCCCAAAATCAGGTAGCAGCAGAATGGTAACAATGGGGTGCTACGTCAAAGTACAACAATCAAGATATAGGAAACGACCTTAAATGGACGTTTTAAGATAAGATTTCATTCGATGTCATAGCAAAATATCAGAGTTTATACATTATGTCCCATAACGAAAAGAGTTTATACATTATTCTCCACATAAGTATTAAAAATCATCACACAAATCTTAATTCAAACCAAAGCTTCCATAAAACCCAAAAGATGACTTAAGTTTCTTTCAAAGATAAAAAAAAGATTTCATTGAGTATAGATAAAACACAGGAATCTGATTCTTCCATTGATATCCCCACGGATCCCCTCCAATCTACTCCCCTATGACCCATGAAATTAATGCTAAAAGTCAACATAAAGGTTGAGTGAAATCATAGGTTTAGCGGTAAAAAGGAGTGACTACAAGATCGAAGTAATAGTAGACTCTGAAACACATTTAGTAATCCAAAACATTTATTATTGCACTAAGCTCATGACCTCAAAGCCTTAACAAGATTTGTGCCCCAATCAGAATATAGGATGCTTGCCAACAACCTGACACCTCTCAATGTTAAATGCACCTTGATCAAACTAGTGACCCAAGGAAAGGTGGGGATTGTCAGTCCCGATAGATCTATCCACCAACACATTCGCTACTACAATAGCAAACTTAACGTTCATGATAAATAGGACTTCACCAGCAATAAGGTAACGTTTAGCAATAATATTCAGGCAGGTACAATAAGGTAACTTAGCAATAATATTCAGGCAGTAATCTGGATAGCATACACTTTGTAAACACTTTGAAAACACTTAGAAAAACACTTGTGTCCAATAGTAAAACAAGCAATGTAATTCACCCCGTAGATTTTGTAAAACAATCACGTAGTAAAAAGGGGGCTATGAACTCACCTCGAGTGAATGGTAATCAACAAGTATTCACAATAGAAAATGCGTCACGCTTACGATCGAATGCAACCTAATCCAATATAGGTCGTATAAGTACTAAACACTTTGATTATTTATAGGTCGTATAGCTCATCATACTATCGTTCGGGCTATCATAATTAAGAGGTCATGTAGTGACGTATGAGGAGCTAGGACACTTTAAATCGTAAATCCAATAACTCGTCGATACGCCACCCCGAAGAGGCCTCATTATGAAACTCCCTAGTAATATAGTACTTTGATTAACTAATACCACATATAATTCTATATAGCTACATCACCATCTAATCGTTTTAGTGAAATCATATTTATAAAGTAAAAACGTTTATAAGTATACTTTAGTAAAACTGGCGTAACTTTCTCGTTTTTAGTCCGTTTCTTTCGTTTCTTACGTCCACGCCTTCGTATTAAGACGAGTTATCAAAATATAACATTTTCAAAATTTTAGTTTTTTTGATGAATAGTGATTTTACTGTTCATAACAGTTATATATTTATTTTTATAGATTTAGTTATCGTAAATCTCGTAAATGTCGTAACTTATTCGTTTTAACTCCGTTTTTAGCGATTCTTTCGAGTACGTTCTCGTATTTAAAATTTTTATCATATTAATGATGTTTTAAAAATATAAGTTTCTGTGGTGAATAGTAATTTTTTATAAAAATAGTTTTATAAAAGTATATATTTAACGTAACTTGAAATCGTCGTATCTTTTTCGTTATAAATCGGTTTTTCGAGTTTCTTATCATTTTGGAATCGTCATGAGGTGTATTATCTTTATAAAATGTAAAACCCACTGTCTAAGGCACGAATCAAAACAGCCCACAAATGTCTTTAACCTCACATGAAATCATAAACTTTCCTTAATTAACTTTTAATCACTAGTTTATACTTAAACATTTTCCACTTAAACCAACATGTTAACATACTTATAATCTCATTATTCCATGATATTACCAATCACATATCATATGAAAAAGTGTACAAAATCATAATCACAAGTAAGTTATCCATTTAACATGTTTAAAACCCTAAATGGTGATTTAGTTATATAGAACATGTAAACACATAAAAATGATAAAAGTAAAGACATAAAGGTTTATAGATAACCTTATAGTGATGTATGATGATGAGAAATATGATCTAAACCCTTGTTTAGATTTTTAACCCAAGCTTGCAAGATTTGAAACTCTAATCCAACTAGAAACCCTACTAGCTTCCTTTTCTTGATAAATACTTGTAAAGGCCTGATCAAACCCTTAAACCATCTTGAGGTATCTTAGATATAGTGTATGAAAGCTTGTATGAGTTGTATAAAAAGATTGTATGGTTTGTTTGGGTTGGCTATTTGAGCCGTGGCTTATAAGGAGCAAAGAGGGGAGGGTTTTTGATCTTTTACCAAGTGTTTAGTATATGTATGTGTTTATTTCTCTTCATACTAGTTTATATATGGTAAGCCTAGTCAATAAAGGTGCAATAGTGGTCAAGGAGACATAAGGAGGGTCTTAAGGGTCCTTATGGTCAAGGTGAGACATTTAGGCTAGGTTTTAATTGCTAGATGATGTACAAAACCAAGTTGGTGTATTTTGTGTGCTCTTGGTCTCCTAGTTGTTGTTCTTGTCGTGGGTAAGAGTGGGGGAGGGAGTATATGTTTTATTTTTCTTGCTAATTTACTTGTATGAAATGATACTTGTAGTTTAAAGTCATTTATAAAATGTAGTATACAAATGGTAACATGTAGACTTTTGTTAGTTTATTTTTATGAAACATATGACTAACAACATTTAATTGGGTAAATTTTTGTAAACTTTGGCCATTAAAAATAATAATAGGCATTTGTTGAAGCGTAGTTAAATTAATGTGGTTCCGGGTATGCCTAAACGTACTTTATCGCGAAACGTACATAATTTACGTAACCGATAAAAATAAAATAAACAAATACCATAATTATTCTCAAAATAATTATTTATTACTTGATTGATGTAAACGCTTAATTGTTTGATGCCCGTTTACATTGAACGTTAATTTTTAGCCTACGCGATTTAGCTTAACATTTACGATTTAAAACAAACGCGTACAATACAAAAGATGAATAGTAGATTTATCGACGTCGTTAATGACTTGAAAACACAGGGTGTTATATTCATCATGTAAATCCTTATTCCTTATTTCCACACAAGAAGTTATGACAAGATTCTTGATATCTTCAGTTAAGGATGCTTCCAAAAGTTGATCTTTCAACAAATCATTTTGATTCTCAATTTCATCAAGATAGACATCATTTTGCTTAAACGCATCTTTCATTTCTTTTATATCCCTTTGAAATAGATTCTGAAAGTCATCAAAGTAAACCTGTAATTCATTAAGAAGTGGTTTGACTTTTTCTCGACAAAAATCATTACGTTCTATCTCTGCCTTTGATGTGTAAAAAATGCTTTCCCTTTTACTGTTCTGGTGTATTAACAGAGACAGCTTTTCAAATCTAACTTTTATATTGAATAATTCGTTGATCAAAGGTAACTCACTCGGCATGGTTTTTGTTTCCAGAATCTTAACAAAGGGAATAGAATAAGGTGAAGAACATGTTTGCTTAACAGAAGGCTCAGAAAGCTCTTATATGAACATCAAAAAGTTTTAGACAGGCAGTAGTTCACTTGGTTCCGTATAAGAGTGCTTGGAAAAAAATATCATTTTATTTAATGTTTTAAAACCCGATTTTTTAATCGACTCGGCAAAGTCACCGGTTCAACCGCTGGGTTGAACCGGTTCTACAAATAAGATAAAATTTGTCTATAGCTATTGCACAAACAACTTTCAAACCTATAAGATACCACCCAAATAACACTTTAGCACCTCCAAATTCAACCTAAACAACCATTACATCTATCAAAACAGTTCCACACATGCCACACAACTGGGCTAATGCAACGGTAGGAATTTGTTAGAAATCCGTTGCAAATGGTCAAATGCAACAGATTTGCAACGCTCCATGGAAATTTATTTTGCAACAGAATTGAAACGGTCAAAAAAAAATTGTGACAGTTTTGCAATGGAAGAAAATCCATTAGAGAATTGCAATGGATTTGCAATGGCATAAATTGGCAACCAAATCGCAAATTTGCAACACATTTGCAACGGATTTACGACAGTACAAAATTTGTTGCAGTGCACATTTGCAACGAATTGGCAACCAACATTTTATCTTGGCAATAATAAAAATTTGCAACGGTATAAATTTTCCAACTGATTTGTAATGATATAATATATTGTAACAATTCCGCATCAATAATGCATTGCAAATATTAATAGCAACAATTATTATATTTATTGTAATAATACAAATCCGAAAACAACAATAAAACCCAAACTAACAATGATACGCATTTTCAAATATTATATTTAGTAAAGTATAACAAATCTAACCAATTGTACCAAATAAGAAGTGTAACAACAATGGTTAGGGAAAGGTTGCTACATATATACCGCGAACCTCATTCATCTTTGTATCTTCTTTCAAAAAGCTTTATCTACATACTCAAAGTTTCGCTCAGTTCCATGAAATGTTAGTACTGCCTGTCTAGAGAGTTCATCCTCATTCTGCTTCACCAAATACATTGACTGATACTTTATTTCTTCACAAGAACACATCTGCAGGTACGTGAAAGAAACATGTGATCATGTCACAACAATGTAGGTTTAGTTAACTTTGTGTCCCTAAGTAAGCGGCACCTGTTAGTGTTTAGAATTTGTGATCGATGTTGAACTAAAGGGATGGCGCAATGCTGATGCACAAAAAAGGGCTAATGCACAAAAAAAGGTCCTATCAATACACATTACCTAGATGCTTTACAAGAGAGTTGTTAAATGCTAAAAACATATATACTAGTTATATTATGTTACTGTTAAAAAAACCAAGCGTTTACTCATTAGTTATGTTGCTTAATAAACAAATAAACTTGATATTGCCATGATTTAATTTGAAATTCAAGTGCAATAGACAACAATCAAAATGTTAAATAAAGAAAGTTAATACCTGTTTGATAAGCAACCAAAATATATAAGCAACCAAAATATAAGTTTTGTAATCATCTAATCAATGAAGTAGTGTAGGTAGTTGCATGCTTGTTATCGTTATGCACACATCAAAAAAGAGAGCTCAGATTGAGGTGTAAACAACAAAAATGGGTAGAACCCTATTGAGCAGGTTGACAAAATCATTGGTACCACACAATTATTTATGCTTGCTCAATTATTTATGAGACTAGCACATTTACATCACAAAAGCTCTAAAGAGAAATAAGTAACCAGACAAGAAAAGTTTTAACCAAAACAAAAAAATATACAAATGAGTTTACATAAGCAGTTACAAACACCCCCAAAAACATAACAAGTGTAACAACAGTTATGCTATTAGAAAAAGCTAGTGCTCTGTTAGAAAAAAAAGAGAAAGCTGGTGCTACTTATAAAAACTTAACATATAAGTAAATGACTACACATTTAAACATATAAAAACAATTCCATTCAAAGAAAAATTACACATTTAAGCATATAATAACTGTTTCATTCAAACTACATCTTAAGATCGATTGTCATCGTCAGAATCATCGCTAGATAAAACTTCTTCAACATTAGTACTAGGGTTCACTTCATCATCATCAGACACTACAATATCATCATCATCATCAAGGACATGTGCAACATCATCATCTTCAGCATTGCCTTCATTAGCATTAGCATTGTCATCATTAACTGGTGGGGCGTCCACTTCTGTCGATTCAGAATTTATACTCAAATCCGTATGCTCAAAATTAGTCAATTCAACAGACAGTGTAACATTTTGATTAATAAGGCTTGATTGTAAGGATCATTTTCTATCGGTAAACATACCTTTAAACGGATCTTATGAGCCTCGAAATGTTTTCAATAAGCCCCCTGAACATCCAATCTACAACCTGGTTTGATTACGAAACATTATACTAGTAATTATTTAGAACACTCCATACATAAACATACCAAGTACTTAGTCAAAGAAACATTATACAAATATATCATATTTCTACCTTCCAAACCCTTACTCAAAGGATATAACAATTAACGTAAACAAAACACTTACAATATTGATCAATTGAACCACTAAATCAAAGTCGGTCCTATAGTCAAAAGGAGACATGAAAAAGTCAAAACCAATCATAGATAGTTAAAACAGTACCCACGTGATAACATAAAAGTAGATCTATACATAAAAGTTATAGATACTTAAACTAATTAAAAAATCTTACCCAAAAACCGAGGAGTAGTTGCGTTTCCAGCAATGAAGATGAGTTATGCCACATATCGAGTTAGAGCAAAAGAGTGTTCCAGTGGTGGACCGAGATTGGATAGTGGGAGGGAGGCGGGAGAACAAAGTAAGATAGACACAAAAGTGAAAGAGAGGGATGAATTTGATTTTGGTGGAAAATGTAGGCGGGAGAACAGAGCGGCAATTCTAAAAAAATTAGGAATTGACATTTTGGTTATAAAAATCACTAAACACAAGTTTCAATATTTGGGTTAATTCTATATATGTCCAATTGAAATCTTAAAGTGTCTTATTTACCCAATCAAAATTTATAATGTCATATATATCCAACTTTAACATCATATATGTCATATTTACCCAATTTATTATAAATTAATTTAAAATAAGTTTTCATTCATTAAATTCCCACTATACCCTTTAAAAATATAAATTAATATGTATGATTCTCAATTATTTAATACAACAATATAATGAATATGTTGGAAATTTAGTTCAATTGTAGGGATCTATTCATACCGGTATCTGAGGATGGAGGTATGAAGTGTACACCCAGAGGTCCCTGAACACCCTGACTTAGATAGTGGTTAAGGGAATTCTAGTCGCTGATGAACTTTAGTAAGTTAACTCGTCTGGGAGTGCGACTCTTGACTGAAGGATATTCATCAGAGGGCTAATGGCTTCAGCTTTGTAACTCACTGAGTGAGTAAGCTAAAGGATACCATCAGAGAGTAATCCATCAGAGGAAGTAATGCTGCTTGGTTGGATTACTGTTGCTTGGATTACTGTTGCTCATGTTTGAAGTTAATGCTGCTTGGTTGATTTAATGCTAAAGAAAAATATGGCAAGTGTTTACTACTGCTAGTACAAAGTTAGTACTGCTAGTGAATATTTGTACTGCTCATGGTTAAGATTGCTCAGAGAAGTTAATGTTAATGAAGAAGTTAATACTGCTAGTGTATAAGTTAGTGTTGTTAGTGTTAATTAGAAAATAAAAAAGTTAACAACATAAAAAATGTCTTACATTTGCTGGTGTCAATTGAGTTGACATTGACTGAAACTGCCCCCTTGTGCAGCCAACTGATTCTTCAGTGTAGTAACTATTCCTTATGTTTGTGACATCTTGTTGGACAAATTCTAGATTAATAGTTCTTTTTCTTGACGTTCGCGTCTCTCATTATCAAGTTGACTTTAAAGTAACAAAATTCTTTCATCACATGCTTATCTGCTTCGAGGAAGATCAAAATACCTCTTGTATATAACTCCACTTCCCACTCCTCTTGCATAACCTCCCTTTTCTTTACCTAATACAAATGTCATGGCATCAGTGCCATGATCAACCTTCAAGGTTCCTTATTTGATCTTGTCCTTAGTTTCTTTCTAAACATTGTAAAACCCAAATTTTGAAAATTTGAATTTTCATTTCATTTTATTAATTTTGAAGTATAACCTAAGGTATAATAAAAGAATTTAGAAATAAAAACCTCAAGTTATGAATTTTTGGAAATAATGGATTTTTAGTATAAAGTATTTAAATTTTAAATATTTTGGTTGTAAGGTTTTCAGGTTTTAATCTTATGAACACGGTTGTATATTATGTTATGAACCTAGAACCAATAATAAAAGTTGTTATAATTAGAAACTACAAGTTTGAAACCCTAAGAGTGGTTTTAATGGGTGTAAATATGGTTTTTAGTTAATTAAAATTTCATGGCAGAATTTTGGGTCATTGTTCATATCGGGACATATCTCATTCATAAAAAATTGATTTTCAAGATGATTCTTGAGCCTAAAGTAAGCCTCAATGAAATCAAGTTTCTGAAAAATTTCTCTGCCTCATGTCAAATTGAGGTCGGGAAGGTCGATTTTTTAGATTTTTACAAGTTAAGTTTAATTCTGGTAAATCAAATCCGAAAATTTCACATGTAGTATTTGATATTTAGTTCGAAAACCATAAGGAATTAGGGGCTAATTTTCGAACTGGTAAAAATAAATTATATTAGATACTTCCTTATTTGTTTTCATAATTTTTATAGATATCTAAATAGGGTAAATTCGTGTCAACTTTTCATAAGTTTCTGCCAGGCTGATTTCGGGACTGTTTTGGGTAACAAGGGTCATAGTCATCTAAACTTGGAAATCTTTTAAAACATAAACCCTCTGGACCTCTGGACCCTTTAGATACATTAAGGAAGACCTTTGATTTTTGTCTTAATTTTTGAAGGTGATTTGGTTGGGTTTTTAGATAAGGAAACTTACCTAAAATAAGTAGTAAAATTCAAAATTTTGGAAACCCTAAATAAGTAAAATCAAACCTCTTATTTTTGGTAAGTTTGAGTAGTAGTCTTTAAAATAAGTTAAGTAATATATGTAATCATGGTTTTGTAGATCCGGTGGCGATTTTGTAAATTCCTTTCATTTGTGTTTGTCTCTTTCTGTTGTGCATTCGCTAAGGTATAGATATTTCGTCCTTTTAGTAAGGACATTCTTTCTCTTGATTTCCGTTGATTAGTCATTTGATTCGATCGATACTCCATTCGAATTGTTATCTAAGCTCTTGGCTCATTTGATATTTGTTATGTTTCGTTGATTTGATATCCTCACTTATGATCCTCCTTGGAAGGTCGTATCATGAAGGTTTATTACCAATAATTAGAACATATCAAATTTGTTGTTTGCTATCCTTTGCCTAACCCTTTGCCCAAGCTATTTGTAACTAGTCATGGAGGTACCATGACCATGTCATTGATGCACCGATGGCATGACACTATTTGTGACGTCCCTTATTGGGTCCACGCGTCCCTTTTGTATGTACACTAGAATGATTTGAAATGTTTATATCATTCACCTTAGTGCGTGTGTATTTATGGATATGACTTTGTTTTGCAGGAGCGTATGGATGCATCCTAGGTACTTTGTTCAGTTCAGTTTAGGTGGATAGGTTATTTTTTGTGCATTACCACCCATTTCAACATTTTGTTTTTTGTACATCAGGTTTGGCCACCTGTGGGTACATTTATGGGAGCATGTGCCTATTTGAAGATATTTGTTTAGGTCTATTCATGTATCTTGTTTTAGACAGTTTTCGGGCCATAATCTTGTGTTTGTTCTGTAATCTCATTCCTTTGATCAATCTTGATTCCTATTCATTGTTCTATACATATCGTTTGACATGTGTTTGGCAGTTTCTCATGATCCGTTTCGTTCATTCCTTCTTTTTATTACCGTTATTGTTATTATATATAGTTTGTTTTTTTTGTTTTTTCTTTTTTTTTTTTTTTTTTTTGTGTTGTGTTTTTTTTTTGTTTTTTTTTTTGTGTTCACTGAGCGTTTACTCAGCCGCATTTTTTTTCCTGCGCAGTGTTAAGCAGAAGCTGGGAAATGAGAGGACGTCGTAGGAAGATTTAGAAGACCTTACCCTAGGAACCTTTACCTTTTGAATATGTGTATAAAACCTTTACATAGGAAGTTTTCATTTAGTACGGATTTATATTTACTTTATACTTCGGAAAGATATTGTAGATTTGGCTTCAATAATTTATTAATAAAGTATCCGCTTGCAGTTATATGTTCAGATATACTCCAAAACAATAACTCTTTGTCTCGCTATCGGTGTTGGGATGTTAAAATATCCGCAGAGGTATAAGCTGTCAGGTTTACTTTAGTATTGAACAATCAGCATGTATGCTCCTCAGCGGGCTAACTGATGCTTCAGGACACTGAATAGAGAACCTTCTGGATAGAATTCTGTGACTTATAACTGGTTTGACCATTTCTTATGGTAAGTAGTAAACACGTTTATTGACCATGATTATATCAACTATAATCTCTCATAATTCCTTGACCAAGGACTTGAGTACTCTCCTATAAATAGGAGGTCAGATGTCACATGTGAAAGAAGAAGAAAAAAGAACTGCGTGAAACATACACATAAACATAAACAGTTGGATGCGTTAGGGTTCTTGATTGTTGCTTCAAACAAGAACATACATTTGGTCTTATCCCAAGTAGGTATTCGTGGCATTAGGGTCGAATAGTTTACTTTGGAAAGTGAATTCATGATTTCAAGGGAGAATGCTGTAACTAAGTCATTTGGTATGTAGTTTGGTCATTGATTATCTATACCCTGCTCTAGGCCTAAACATCAACAATCAAAGTAAACTATTTTGTGATAATCAATGGCTGCTATTGCAATGAAACACATGGCTTCAAGCTTTGCCAAACAGGAAAAGTTTAAAGGGGTGGATTTTAGGAGATGGCAAAAGAAGATGCACTTTATGCTTTCCAGCTTGAGTGTGGTGTATGTGCTGACTGCTCTCATGCCAGATGATGGTGGTGAGAATCCAACTGTGGAACAAGTCAGGAAGAGGGCCAAATGGGATAATGATGATTATGTCTACAGAGGTTTAATCCTCAATGGTATGTCTGATTCCTTGTTTGATGTTTACCAAAATGTTGAGACAAATCTCTGTTGTAAATTTACTTTTTACTGGAAGAAGAGAATTTTAAATTGTTTATTATAGAACAAGTTTTGTATTTAAAGAAAAGATTCAAGATGGCTTTTATTTGTTCAAAATATATTATTTTCTCATGCAATTAGGTAGACTATAGATAGCAAACAATGATTAAATGGAGGCCCATGACCGATAGTTCCACTTTGCCATAAATAAAGGAGAACCTGGGTAGTGGGTATACCGAAAGATGTTAGGTTTGACCAATAGGCATACAGATTGATTTAGAAAAGCTATTAGTGTCGTTTGTATACCAGACCAAATAGAAACCCAGCTTTACAAATAAAAACGTATGAGACCAATTGAAAAGATTCGTTATAACTTATTGAAAATTTACATGAAAAGTTATGAAGGTAAGTGGCTATAATTTCACTATTCCAAAATTCTGCATTCTACTTTGATGGTGATTTTTGATTGGGTGGATAAAGGTATTTAGTGTATCGTGAGTTCGTTTATAGAGGCGATATTGACATGATTCATATTGTTTTATCTGTTGGATTATCAGGACCTGGAATATTAGGAGAGGAAAGAAGTACAGTTGAGCTAGAATGCGCAGATCATCTATGCGGGGGTAGCTTTTAGCCAGGCAAGTTATTGTCTTTGCATCTTTATTGCATAACTATTTGAAGTATAGTGTACTTGAACCTCTTGGTTATGTGTTTTTGACTAATCAATGAAGCGTACAAGTATTTAGATGGTCGACTATCTAAAGTACAATCGTATGAGTTTGAGTCATAAAACTCAATCGCATAATTATACCCTATAAAATCAATCTTGACATAGTTTATTTAATTTAGGCAGCAGAAGTGTGAATCGACAACAAACTACATTCAAAAAGCAACTATATCTTACTATGAAAAACAAAATTCGAATTCTATATGTTCCTTTGTTATTGTGTCCACTCTTACTCGATTTTATAATTAAGATAATATGTGATTTTTCATGTTTTATATAGATATTAGACAGTTGGTCTAATTTTTTTTATTGACAAACAACATTTAAACATACCACTTAGGTCGCTTGCTTACATGGTTGTTGACTATCACATTCATCAAAACGAGTTTCAAACAATGTTACTAGGCTATATTAGCGGATGAGGGAGCTTTTCTTATTTTTAGAGTGTGTAGTTAGTGGGCATTTATTAAACTTTGATACACTTCTGCTGGTTCTTTTAATTTGTTAATTAGAAGGAGGAGGTAAAAAAAAGTATTTATGAACTTACAGTTGCATAATAATAGTCAGGTTTTCAAAGTGGTCAGGAATGAAGAAAACGGTAAGGGTTTCTACGTGTTGCATGCATTTGGTCTTAATGAAGAAACTTACTTTTAAAAGATGAGAAATGTTGAGTCATTGTACCTGCTCCGTAGCCACAAGCCTATTAATTAATAAGGGAAATGCTAACAATAAGGGTTGTCATTAAGCAAATATTTTTTATTACAATACAACGTATGAATGATAATCCCAAAAAAAGTGAAGAGAATATCAGAATTAGTGAATACACCATTGATACTTGATTGTGATTGGTTGAATTTTATTTTAACCACAACCCTTAGGGTTGTCATTAACAAAACCCAATAAATAAAAAGCCCATTACTCAAAGACGTATATAATATAAATATTTATTAGGTTGTAAAGTGACTGGTTAATTAATTTGTACATCCTTTATAAGGGATTAGTTCTCTGAACAAGACCAGGCAAGTATGCATTTGATATATTAGCCTGTTTAGAAGGATAGGTTTAGATTTATAATGTGGATAAACTTCTAAAGTATTGATTTCCTATGTGTATTCCATGGATTAGCAACATTATCGTATACATTTTCAAGCCACATGGACATGGACCGAGTCCTATATACAATTCTAAGATAATGACCCTAATTACAAAGCTAACTATTTTAAGATATTAGCTAAAATAGGAATTAGTATATTTTCAAAAAAAGGCTTTAAGCAGCTTTTGTTTGTGTAAAAGGCTATTTTTGATTGTGTAAAATATATCTATTTCTTAAGCTTTGATGTTTTGGGACCAAACATTTGGTTATGGGGGAAGAGGTAAAATTACTTTTGATGAGGGAATGGTTGCTCATCCAAATGCTTTTGTTATGGGAGAAAAAGTAAATTTTAATTTTTTGCTCATGATCCAATTTTGTGTGTGTGTGTGAAGGTAGGAGAATACATGTGTGCTTACAGGATAAAATTTTATGCCTCTCTTAGATTTCACAATGCGTATATCAGAGTTCGAGTATCATTCAAAATTTCGTTTTTTTTTTGCTTTTTGTTAGATTATCAAGGGATTATTCGAAAAATATGGTCCTGAAAGGGTTGTTGATACCCTATCCCAGATGTTAGAAACTTATTCCTTTTAGTTTTATTAGATCGATTTACCTTTTTTTAGCTTCAAATATATTAAATCCTTCTCATATATTATTTCAACTTCGGTTCGCCAAGATTGGAGTTAGTTCTGACTATCATGGTCTAAGGCATGTGATTGAGTTTATGAATTTCAACTTCTCCATGCACGTTAGAGCAATAATTTTATACATCCTTACATTTTAATATTACTATTATGTGTGAATGTGGTTTCGTGGTCTTACTATTCATACTTGGTAGCAATTTCAAATATTTGATTAAGCTGAGATTTTATAATTTGCAGCCCAAATGTTTGACTAGAAGATAGGCACAATTGTTTCATATATGTATATTTAGCCTATGTCAACTGGTTGGGAAAGATTTTTAACTTAACTGTTTAAATCTTATATAGTTATATCAATACGAGCACATATTTTAATACTCTTGTCGTTTATAAGTAAAAAACTTTGTACTAACGTATCAATGTAAAATATGTATATGATGCTTGCATAGTGCGACTCCTAACATATATGTACGTGGGGAAGTATTTAAGGCTGGTTATTAGTTTGAGCATCTATTTTGCTTGAGATAAAACTTTACACAACTCGACCCGGTCACATATGTAAATGGGTTTTATTTACCGCCTCTAATACCATTGTTAGTACTAAAATCAAGTTCTTATATTTCCTGCAGGTTGCTTCTACACAGATTGCATAACAACTTCCATGTGATTCAAAGTACAGTAGTATATAAAAAAAACAAGCCCTTCAGATGACAGATGCAATAGAGTACCTTTTGGATGATCAGTGTCATTATCTTTTAATTTGATAGTTCATCTAATGTTTGCAACTAGCTGACGTGGTACCATAACATGGCTTTGCATAATATAGATGATTTAGATCAAGAAGTTGTGTTTGTTGATTTAATGATTTCAAAGTTATTGCGTGTCTTTTTCACATTCTAATATGCCTTATCTAATTGTCTTATATAGTACGTAGTAATAAAGTAAAAGCTTTTGGTCTTATGAAAAATCTTATTGGTAATACATAAATCCATCAAGATACTATATTTTGGGAATGAAGAGGACATGTGGTTCCAATAAGCTTACCAAACACTCATGATTAGAAAACAACTTAATTAGTGCTAAGATAATCCTTTAAGTTAACCGTGCAGGTTGAAGCCAACATAGTCATAGTTACTTGCATGCGTCTCACTCTCATGTCGCAATATAGATTTGAAACTTATTTTCAATTTCATTATCTAACATAAAAACTTTGCTAACTATTCCATTACATTTCTGGCCTAAAAGAAACGATTATCTAAAAATAATAAAAGATTGACATAAGTGGACTTATTTTGCATATGCAATTACTCAGAAGTCACACGCTATAAGGGTATGTTTCGCACGTAGCGGTGGTGGAGCTTTTTAGGACGATGAGCGGTGAGCAAGAGCATTTTGATTTTCAGGATTTTCGCCAACATGTTACAGGGCTGCCATTGTATGTACACATGGCAACCCTTCCAATTGAAACATTCTACAAGTGCAAGTTGCATGCAATGCCTCAACAACAAAACCTTTATTTCCTTTTATTACCTCAAATAGCGAAGACCCACTTTGATGCAAACCCCAATATTTGATATCATAAGCTATTTATCTTAGTTTCTTTACAATCCTAGTGCACACAACTATTTCCTTCTTGTACATCCAATCCCGTCTTTTATAAATCCTCTCCATTAGTGACCTTCTTATATCATCAAGTATGTAAATGATGGGTTTGCCCCTTAACTCTACAAGGCTCCAATTCCAGGACTCTGCTAAATTGTTGTCAACACTTGCAACCTTCACAAACATAATCAAATTACAAACTAGTTTTAGCAGCAAAATTTTGCAAACTATATAGACTTACTTTACAATCTGTATTAAAATGAGCCCTGCACCAGTGTTGAACTCCCCTTTCTTTCAATTCTTCATAAGCATTTTCATCAATTTCCTTTAATTTTTCAAAGTTCTTTTCCATTTCTTGCATGGTTGAGCTTTTTGCAATCTGCCAAAATAACATCCAAGTTTCCTCCCTTAAACAATTTGTGCCAAGTTGAGAAAATATGTCTCGCACACATCCTATGCTCGGCATTAGGCAACAACTCCACATAGTTGGGACTAATCCCCTATTGAAATATATATACATATAAGATTTCATAAATGGTTATAAAAAATACATATATATAGTGGAGTTACTAGATATTACCTTTTGTTGATCTGTAATAAATGTCCAACCTTGACCTCCATAAATCATCCCAAACAATGATCTTCCGATATTACACATTGGTGCTATCCCGAGTTAGTAATATTTGAACTCGAACTTCTTTTGGCTTGCATTGTCTAAGTAAACAATCGTATAAAAACGTGAAAATGGCACATATAGTATATTTGTATTACGTATCACTAAGCACTATTCGATTACAAACAATGTTAGTCTTTTTTTATAAACATCATTAATTCTTGACAAGTGTTCGAGTTCAGGATCAACAGTTGGAACAAGTTTGAGTTGATAGTGAGGAATGTGTTTTTGAGGTCACGAATATAACTCCATGTAGGAATACGTTTTTAATAGTTGTGTATATTCTGTAGGCGAAAAGTGTTTTGACTTTGTTAAGTACGAATAAGTAAAACCCGCACGTTGCGGCGATATAAAATAAAGTTCTTACACATATATAGAACTTTCAGTAAAATAATAATGTAATCTACTTCAAAAGTAATTTGTGGTTCACATGATCATTGGTAACACAACTGAACTATATATTATCACATGACATTTTATTTGAATAACCAAGGATATTTTTCAATCCAAAATCATAATCTAAATGTAAATACAATAAATCAATAAAAATATATAAACTTAAGATTTCGTGTTTTTAATCAACTAAGTAAACCTACTTAAAAGAAGTTATCTTATGTTATTTATTCATTTATTTTTTGCTTTCTAATCGATAATAATACATAACCAAAGTTTTTTGAAAAAAACCTAGTAATTAGACAAAACAAAAAGATTTAAGGGATAATGTATTTAGAGGCCACCCATGTTTCAAAGTTTTCATCTTTGGGCCACCAATCTATTAGAACAAACTTTTAGGCCGCTCAAATATGTTTTTTGAGCTCTTTCATACCGATTCCGGCTAAACTTAAGCCTGAATTTTTTTAAAAGATAAAAATACCCTTATTTTAAATAAACATTATTTTTCTCATAATAGCTCAATTTCTAATACCTATTATACCCTTTTTAGCAAAATATAAAATACGAATTCATATTTAATCTTTATTATGTCTCTTTCTTTCTTCGTGAATATACATGACGAGTGCTTCCACTCATAACCAAAATTAACTGTCCTTTTTGAAGAAAGAACTAACATGATTCTCAGGATTTTCGCCAACATGTTACAGGGCTGCCATTGTATGTACACATGGCAACCCTTCCAATTGAAACATTCTACAAGTGCAAGTTGCATGCAATGCCTCAACAACAAAACCTTTATTTCCTTTTATTACCTCAGATAGCGAAGACCCACTTTGATGCAAACTCCAATATTTGATATCATCAGCTGTTTATCTTAGTTTCTTTACAATCCTAGTGCACACAACTATTTCCTTCTTGTACATCCAATCCCGTCTTTTATAAATCCTCTCCATTAGTGACCTTCTTATATCATCAAGTGTGTAAATTATGGGTTTGCCCCTTAACTCTACAAGGCTCCAATTCCTAGACTCTGCTAAATTGTTGTCAACACTTGCAACCTTCACAAACATAATCAAATTGCAAACTATATAGACTTACTTTACAATCTGTATTAAAATGAGCCCTGCACCAGTGTTGAACTCCCCTTTCTTTCAAATCTTCATAAGCATTTTCATCAATTTCCTTTAATTTTTCAAAGTTCTTTTCCATTTCTTGCATGGTTGAGCTTTTTGCAATCTGCCAAAATAACATCCAAGTTTCCTCCCTTAAACAATTTGTGCCAAGTTGAGAAAATATGTCTCGCACACATCCTATGCTCGGCATTAGGCAACAACTCCACATAGTTGGGACTAATCCCCTATTGAAATATATATACATATAAGATATCATAAATGGTTATAAAAATACATATATATAGTGGAGTTACTTGATATTACCTTTTGTTGATCTGTAATAAGTGTCCAACCTTGACCTCCGTAAATCATCCCAAGATCAAGGATCAACAATCTCAAGAACGACGACCATGTATCGTTGTTTTCAACTTGGACCACAGCCCATGCGACAGGGTACATTTGGTCATTTGCATCCCTTCCAACAAGTACATATTAGTAACTGACCTCTTTGTACACCTTTTAAGAAGTATCCATCTAGACCTATACACGGCCTACATCCATTTAAGAAACCCCTCTTTAAGGATTCAAAACATACATATATCCCTTTAAAGTACCTTGGTTCACCGGGAGTGCCATCCACGTTCCTAATTTCAAATGTCGAACCAGGATTGGTTTTATCTAGTTCCTCCTTGTAATCCCACAATTTAGCGTAGTGTGCCACCATACCCCCGACCAGGTCATTCCGTACAATTTTTCTTGCTTTCATACACATATTTTGAGAAACCGAAACTTCACAAGTAGCAAATATTTCTTGCTTTATATCATCCAACTTCCAGTTTGATTGTGTCCTGAATCTACTAAAATACTTTTTGGCAATCCACTTAGCATTGATTCTTTTGCTTTTAAAACTTTTACCACATTTATGCTTCGGGTACATAGAAGAAATGTGACACAAACTGTCTTTTTTGGAGTAGCCAAGCCAAATCCTCCAATTACATCCTATTCCTGCTTTTCTTTCATTTCTTTATTTATCTAATGTCTTTTTAAGTTGATAGAGAATACTCATTAACAGCAGTCCTAAACTGTTCTCTTGTCAAAAATATTTGACCAACTTCAAAGTGAATATCCCTTGGATCATTTGGTTGTTTATAGTAATATTTTCTTTCTTTTGTGATTGGTTGAATATCTTCTCCTTCAAACATCGATCCCTCACTTTCCGTTGAGTTTCCTGATCCAAAGCACTGATCACTTCCATCTTCTTCATCCATAAAGCCAGGTATATACTCATCATCACTATCCACTATCGTGTTCCCAAGTTCCTCCGCTAGCGCATGGTTGCTATCAGCATCCGCTACATGGTCGTTGCTATGACTCCCAACTTTGCATATCTTGAAACGCAACCTCATGTTTCTTGCCTCGATAACTTCTTAATCAGTATGTATGGTCTCATTGTCATTATATAACTCGGTCGAATCAGTTGAGTTTCCATCTTCAACATCATCTTCATGATGACTGAGATAAAAAAATTG
This sequence comes from Tanacetum coccineum, assembly GCA_026074375.1. NCBI lineage: Eukaryota > Viridiplantae > Streptophyta > Magnoliopsida > Asterales > Asteraceae > Tanacetum > Tanacetum coccineum. Next base: position 38,135 of record BQNB010014405.1, read on the forward strand.
CAACGTGCACTCGCATTAAACAATATTATATCGAATGTAGTACATGCTCAACGTATTATATACTAATGATAAAGCTTAGTATTAGTCTCAGTTAACAAAAGGCATATATATATATAAATCTAGCCTTCTATACACATAGTTTTATGCACATGTCATTATGGACCATTTACGGTATAATGTGCACTCACAAGTTTCATATAAACTTTCATACATATGCATAATTCATATTAGCCTTGGTCTCTTCTTTTATATATTACAAACAAGATCACAAACATAGAAACGGTTTCTTCACAGTAACAAGTTGATTTCGAAACTTAATATAAACAAAAATGAGAATATAATACATGATCAGACAATAATCATAGGGGGAAATGTCAGCTAAATGTATCATAGTTGTCTTGATTTTCTTCTGTATGTATGGAAAAAATGTCTTTTTATGTGTACTAAACTCGATCTTATAGCATTTTTGTGTGTATTTTATGACCCGCCTCATTTTATTAACCCGGGAGAGGCAAAATGGTCATTTTCTACACAAAAAAATGTAATAAAACCTAGTTTAGTATACAAAAAAGCAAAAAAATTTGTTCGATACATATAAAAGGAAATCATGACAACTATGATACATTATTATGCCGTTAGTCCTAATCATAGACATACCTTTCCATCGTAACACTATAGTTGTTGTGGAATTTCGCTCCAGTAAAGATGAGCGGCTGTTGATAGAAACCTAAATGGATCAAAATAGTTATAAAAAATTAGTATTATGTTTAGACCTAATCTATACAGATCGCTGCTTGTGTAAAATAGAAAAGGGTATATTTGTCTGTACCAATAAAATAAGGGTATTCACGTCCTTTAACTCAAGAACACAGTGTTAGTCGGAATGACCCAAAAGTTTGTCAATACTTAAACTGAAATCAAACATAGCCAACTAAATCATGTATCACAATCATATGTGTCTAGGATTTTTCTTCCTTTACCTTTCACTCTCTGGATTACCCAATTTTCTGCTTTAACAAAAAATCCTTCAAATGTTATAATAAAGTTAATATTTGTTTACAAAGAAAGCAAACGATCCACTAAATAAACTCATGAACTAGTCGTTGACGTCGAAGCAGCCGAACCGACAGCATGAACAAATGTCGAAATCTCTGTCCATATCAAAAAAAATTTGGTCAATATGCTGCAATAATTTTGGGTCAATATAAATGATCACTATAAGAAACCCATCTCCATCATGTTAGGATTAGTTAGCTCACATGTAATTGAAAGGTGAAGGTATAAAAAGCTTCCCATGGATTTCCTATTGAATAATTGACCTGTAACAACAATAAGCGGGATACTTTATAGAGATAGGTCCTAAAGAAGACCCGCCTCGGATGTGTAAAAAGGTTTGGGGAATCAAACAAAACACGCAAAGGTTTGTAAAAAGGTTAGCCATTCCAAACCATTGTGTATCCAAATCCATAAATTAAAAAAGGTTGGTAAAGATTATAACGTCACCTTAGTTGAGGAACTATCGAGCACTTGGTGTTCGCTCAATACATTAGCATAACAATATTCTGAAATTCAAATTAACAACACCCCTACCATGAATCATCGTAAAAAAATCCTAACATGAATAATCATAATGAAAACCCCGAAACACACAAATTAAAATAACAGAATCATACAAATTCGTTATGAATATTCAAATTAACAGAACCCCTAATACGCATCTGGTATAAAAAAAATAATACAAAACTAATGATTTACCTTAATCGAATGTTGTTAAGGGCTGTTTGATTGTTTCTAAATACTGATGGGAGAAATTAGTGCATTAAATTAGGGTTGTTAAGTAAATATCAAAATTGGAAGAATATATTTGAAGAAAGTGATGACATGTGTCTTTAAGACGTCATATTATGATTTAATTTTACCATTGTTGATGTTGCTTGTTATTGATTGACCCCTTTTTTCTACAGTCTCATAAACAGAATGTCGTGGGCTTATGTTGAATGAGTGAAGAATATCTTTATTATCTGATTTTCCCTACCAGAAAAATTTCAGAGATCATTGATGCCATTTATGGTTAGCTTCTTCATTTTTTTATTTGGCTATATACTTGTATGTATAATGATCAAGTTTATTGTTGTTACTCAGATGTAAAAATTGGCGGTTATTTAATGGTACAAAAGGCAGTCTCGCATGCTTATTCTTTTTGGTTTGGCAGCTTAGACACAGATAAGCAAAAAAGGATTGCTGTATTTCCTGGAGGGTATGTATGTATGCTTTTATTATTTTTACTGCTCTTGCAACTTCTTAATCTAAAATTTATTATATCTCCGTGCGTGTTTCGTGGATTTCAGTGATGCATATCATACACCTCCTGATATGGAGATATTAGGACTAGGGATGAAAAAGGCTAATCTAGCTTCTGATGTCATCAACTTTGGTGACCGGTTCATGGGTAAGAAGAAACTTTTCGACACCATGATTGAGCATGCAGATAATAATGGAAACTGCAACATTTGTCATGTTCCACCTGAATTATCTGTCCGTGAGGCCCTATCCAGGTTTTTATCATTTAGCTTGTAAACATTTGGTATCAGGTCTCGAATCATCACCCCTCGTGGTGGAGGAAGCAGTGCAGCAAAATCTGCTAGTCTTTCGTTGCAACACGACAGAGTAATTCAGATTTGTGAGAAAGCTGCTACCGAGGCCCCTGATGTTCCTGGAGATTGTAATTTATTATTGTCTTATTTTTCCGACATTTCTTAAAGATTTTCTTTTTATCTTTTAACATTTTCTTAATTCATTTTTAGGTCCATTTTGCCAAAGGGTACTTTTAACTCTTGCGGTAAAGAAGCTTTCTTACAAAACCCATTTCATAAACTTGGACAACCCTCCTGAATGGTGATTATTTCATATATAAACTTTGAGTTTTTAGTATAAAGAATTGATTTTTATATATGAGCTTCTGAAGGTGAGTGTTTGTGTGTAGGTTTGTTGCAGTGAACCCAGATGGGATATTGCCTTTGATTAAGTTTGACGATGATGATAAATGGTATTTTAATTCTGATGATATTGTGGAGATGATTGATGACAAATATCCTCAAACCTCTCTTTTTTCTCCACCTCGATTTGCCTATGTGTATGTTATATTCACTCCTTGTATGTCTTTATATGTGCAATATATATGTAATTATACTAATACATACGACTACAACTATGTTACCAAACACTTGTATAAAAAGCCATCGTTAGTTTTGCCATATATAGCTATATACAAAGACCCCTTTGTATTGTTGTGAAGGAGTTTGAGATTGTTTATGGAAATCGTAGCAATAATCTGTTTTAAATAAGGAATTTTGTTATTTTAATTGCATAAACACAGTTTAGATTAGCAATTCCAAACACCCTCAACACTGATAAACACACAGTAAGTAGTTTAAATAAGCAATTTTAAATGTGCATTTGAAATCATATTTGCTGACATTACAATTCTGAAAATGAATACTGATTATTGTTTTCAAGTCACTGATGATCATATTTTACATAGCACTTAGGTGTATTCAAACTAAATGTGGTTTTAGGGGGTGAAATAATTTCTTTAGGAATACCCGCACAAAACTTATTGTACAACACATCCAAATACCAATTCATGTAGCTGTCTTGTTTTTTGATATAGCTGACTGTCTTTTCTTGATTATTCCATATCACATAATGCCTCCAAAACGCCCACTAGACAAATGTCATATGTAAGATGAGCTGAAATAACATGCAAGTAAGAGAAATTATAAAGAATTTTTGCGATTTCAAAAGATAGCTTGTTTGCAATCAAAGGTCAAAGATGACGTCTCAACTCAGTTACTTGTTTATTTTAGGACTTATGCAATATTCTATTCTCAAAATTCTGTGGAATTTGTGGTTGGCCGGGGAAAGGTCGGAAACGGTCCCGGAATTAAGCCGGTGAGGCCGCGTAATCTGAGTCAAAAGGCCCGCCCTCTATGGGTCACCCGAACAGGGAAAATCTTATCCGTTTTTATCCGTTTTTTGTTGTTGCTTACTAGTATTTTGAGTCCTTGCCTCTTGTTGTTTCTTTTTTTTCTTGTACTTATATTGCCCAATACTGTATTTATAAGTTGGTCCGAGTCATAATTACTATAAGAAACAACAAAAGGTTAAAAATTTAGTCGATTAATCACCATCAGTGAATTTATTTCATAACGTCTTACTTTTCTGATGTGACATGAAATTGTAGGGGGTTCAAGATTCTCCCAAAGGTTTTGAAATTTTTAAAGAGCAAGGACGAGAAATATAATATTGAGGAAGCTTTACTTGATGAGCTGGTGGAATTGGACAGACGCCTTTCGAAACATGTATGTTTTATGAGGTGCCCTTTTTTATATATTCTTAGTAAACAAGATAATTGTGTTTGTCAGTTAATACACACTATCATAGTGTATTATTTCGATGATGACTAACGGTAAGTTATGACATCTAAGGGGCCTTATTATGTGCATAAATACACAACGGTATGTGTTTCTTTTTTCAATTCTTGATCTTTTTTATTAATTATTAGTCTCCCATGTGTACGAGTATTCCACCATTGATTAACAACACTTTTAACACCTTTTGCATACCTAATTGGTACATACTGTTGTTATAACTGGCTAATTGGTGAAACCTTAGATTCTTAAGTAATGATGTTCTTGCACATTAATAAGAATGCTGTATTTTGTCATGCCTTTATTCCTGCTAAGACTGATAAACATGTTTTTCCAGTGGAAATATGAAAATTGAAGAGTGGTTCCCCCCATTTTACTGATTATATTCTTGAGTTCAAAGCTTTAAAAAATTCATGTCTTGTTTTTCCGTATAATTATATTAGTGGGCACAAAATGTCATTGTTTGCAAAATGGGATTGAATCAACCCATTTCATGTATATTTATACTTGAATGGGTGAATGCTTGGAAATTTTGTAACAAAGAAGCAACACAATATCTTAATATGAAATCAATGGAATATCTCTAGGTTCTCGGATTTCTGCGTGTCACTAAAGATACAACATTGTGTAAAATAAGATGCTCTATGTCATATATATTTGTGTGTTTAAAACTTAAGTTCTCTTTTATGTTTGTGATGCAGTTGCTCTTTGACTGAAAGTTGTTTAAGGAAACCGAGCCTTCTAAAGATTGTGTCATTGCTGGATGGAAGCAAAAGCTTAATCCATGAAGCTATGCCAAACATTAGTTTTAGTAACTTATTGTGCGCGCTTCTTGTCAAGGATCTTTTACCAACTCTGTGCTATGCCATGCACCATATTTCATTTAGTGTGTGGCACCATTATGATCGTAGAAGTGTATGAATGATTGAGAGTCTTGTTAGTTGCTTTTGCATAAAGATCATAGTGTCTCATTTGTGGTTTGCCAACGAAAGGCCGATATGTACATATTTTTAAGCCCCCCCACGTGGCACTTTCCTATATGTATTTTTCTATCATCTTTTTAACTATCATACCAATAATAATTATAATAATTCAAAATTCAGATTCAATTTGTTTATTCATTAGTACTGAAATTATTTGTACCAACAGCATCAAACAACATTCTTCCTACTTAGGTAAATAATTTATTTGTACTATTTTTTTACACCTAATATCAGTAAGGTTTTATCATGATGATTCATAATAGGAGTTTTGCTAGGATGATTCATCTAGAGGTTTTGTTTATTTGAAGCTTCATTTTAATTTGTATGATTGTGTGATTCCTAATTGCAAACCAAACGCACTCTTAGCTTTCAAATGATTGAGGAAAATATGTTTCAATTGTTTTGATTCATCTTGGTGCATCAAGTTAGATCAAAAACGAAGAACGGGCAAACAAGTTTTGAACAGTAGTTAACCATTTTGCAAGTTCAGTTTCCATATGTTACACAGGCGGTTCAATTCGAAGCTTTATGAAACCGATAGTTACGGTATAGCTCATATTTAGCCAAAAGCCCGGCTGACCAGCCAATGTACACCCATAATGGTGGGTATGTTGTTTTCGCCTAACTGAAGCTCTATTGTATTAATATAATGTGTTTAGTCGTTAAAGGAATGGTAAGAATAGACATAACTGTGAGTGTATCGATGGATGGCATAATTTCTTTTCTATTCTGTACACAACTAGAGTGCATAGTTATAAATAATTTAGTCACATTGTTATTCCTGTAATGATAATTAAGAACTCATGGATCTTTCTGAATTGCCCATATAGTGATACATGCTAAATACAATTCCACATATTTGTAAGAACCCATCCATGTTATGTTCATAAGTTGCGGGTATGAATCAATAACAGTTGTGTAAAAGTATATGGGCGTATAGCGTTTTGGGTCCAACCCACCCAACCCAAACAGAAAATCAACCATCTAGCGGTGTTAAGCACGCCCTAATTATGCGATAAGCGTAAAGTAAGAAGCTCATTAAATCATAAGCCAAAAAATAGACTTAAATGTGTCATAAGCACAATGACTGTAAATTATATCAGCTGCGCACAATGGTGTGTTGTGATATTACACTCAAATGTTACAAGAAACATTTGTGCTGTTTTTAGCACGCTATGAGTAATTCCTTAACTCAGATATTATATTGATAACGTGTTATGCAAAGAGAAGCCGTCACTAGTCGCCACTATAGCCCCGTCACAAATTATATTAATGACAACATACAAAACTCGACATGCCACATACAGAAAAAAACTTAATCCCCTTTACCCAAGAAAAAAACTTAATATATTGTAATAGTAGAAACTTAAAATAACTTCCATTTTCTTTGATGCAATCAATACAAGCACGTCGTTAATAATATCAATACAATATCACTAAATACACATATCGAAAACCACATACAAAAAAAAAACTCCAGTGTTCGTGACAACTATCTGGACCACCCTAATCGCTGCACGAAGATTTTGGAAAACAATTCTAAGGGTATTAACCGGACCCCAGAAAACGGAACCCGGAACCCGACACCGGACCCCAGAAAACGGAACCCGGAACCCGGAACCCGACACCGGACCCCAGAAAACGGAACCCGGAACCCGACACCGGACCCCAGAAAACGGAACCCGGAACCCGACACCGGACCCCATAAAATGGAACCCGAAACCCGACACTGGACCCCCAGAAAATGGAAACCCCAGAAAACGGAACCTGGACCTCAAGGACGATTCTGACGATGATGCAGGTACGAACTGTGTTTTCTGAACTAAATCGTATTAAAAATCCATATTGCATCCAACCAAGCTTATACATAGGGTTATGATGGTGATACATCTGTTTGTTTTTTGACAGGTTATGAAGAAGCTGAACGAAGGAGGAAAGGAAAAATGGTTGTTTCAGACTTTCAGGTATATAGAAACTACTGTTTGGCTGTGCTTTTGATGTTTGTAGTTCCTTATAATTTTTGATAAAATAGCAAGAAAACTGAATATACATAAAAAAGGTAATCTTTACAGCTAGTATGAATTTGATTATTTGTTCATCTAACCATTCAAATACAAATTCGATTCGCTTATCTTCAGAAAAAGGTAAGCTTTGATGCTTTTTTATTTTTCTTACTTCCATTATGCTCTTTTTTCTTTCTATTTTAGGTACAGGAATTTCAAAAATTGAGGCTGAAAACATGAGGGAAAGGGGCTTATCGTTTCTAGAATGCTAATTGAAGAGTTACTTTCAGGCCCTTGATGGTTATGTGTGAGTAATATTTTTTATCTTCAATTAGTTATTTAACTAAAATCTATATGCTTTTCCTGCAATATGAGAGCAAACCAACTGAAGATAATGGTTGGTCGGATCTTCTCGTCTCTAGTGAAGCACTGTTTAGAAATGGCATCGAGATGGACAATTCTGAAACTTCCATTAGAATTCATCCATTTTACATTGAGAAAGGTACATCATTTAATTGTCCAGACGCTTTTTTTTTTGAGTAAAGGATGGTAAGAAAAACTTAAGAGGCATCAAATTTCTGCATTTTGTTTTGTATATCTAATTAAAGCCTTTTAAAACGTAGATCACTTGATGAGTTGATCTTGGACTGTAAAATACTTGTCTAATATAAGGTATTACCTGTTCCTAGGTGGTAACCATATAGAGGCTAAGGGATATAAAGTTTTCTGGCCATATCTACTTTGCAGAATTTCAATGGTACTGTTGTATTTGCGTACTATGTTAAATTTAAAAAGCATTTTGGTTATCATTTATTTGTGAAAGCGCTTTTCATCCGCACTTAGCAATTTTAATAGAGGGGTCGTAGTTGGAAACTCGAAAAGTGTCGGTCACTTCCAAAGTTGTAACAAGTCTTAGCTCGTAGTTAGTATAAGGATTAGATTAGTAATCTAGTCCGGCCCAAGGCCTATGTTGGCCCACCATCCCATGGCCGGCCCAAATGTAGTATATATACACCCTCTCCTAGTCTTGGAGAGGGTTGGTTGTTCCATTTTCCATTCATACATTTCATTAATACATTCATCCATTTTCCATCATCTTTCTCTCTAACATCCCAACCCACATCTCACTCTTGTTCTTGGTTGATCTTAAGATTACTAGTATTCTTCAATTACTAGTATTCCATTAATATATTAATGGACGTGAAGACTGCGTTTCTGAAATGGTAAATCTACGGATGAAGTGTTATGTTAGCACAACCAGACGGGATTTGTGGATTCAGGGACAAAAATAACAACGTATACAGCTTAAGAAAGCTCTTTATGGGTTTGAACAAGCTCCAGTGCGTTGTTATGATATGTTGTCTTCATTCCTGATATCAATGAACTTCCAAAGGCTCAGTGGATCCTAATCTGTTATCCTAGAGAAGGCACGAAACTAATTCTGTATAAATCTATGTCGGATGATATGATCTTTGCTGCATCTACTCGCTGACTGTGTGATCTATTCGCTAAAATATGTGTTCAAATTCAAGATGTCTGCTGATGGGATAAAATTCTCATTTTTTCTTTTTAGGACTATAGATTTCTCAAAGACTCCAGATGGCATCTTCATAAACCAATCTAAAATATGCTCTTGAATCACTTAAAAAAATATGGCTAGGAATCTTGATGGACTTAGGTGGATTACTCCCATGGTTGGAGAAAGTCCAAACTGGTATGAGGTTTAAAGAGGGAATGCTGTTAGATCCATCACATTATCGTAGATGATTTAAGGCACCTCCTTTATCTTACAGCCAGTAGACTGACCTACAATTATGCTATATGCATGTGTGCTAGGTATCAGGCTCGGCCCTCCTTAACGAACAGCACTTTAAATGCGTAAAAAGGATCTTTTGATATCTAAAAAGGAACGTACATCGGTGTCTTTGGTATCCGAAGGATTCTTCCTTTCACTTAAACAGCATATTGCAGATGCGGATCATGCTGTTTGTTGTCAAGTTTACACGTCGTATAGTACATCTGGCAAGTATTATAAACTTTTCCCGGTGATTAGACTTGTAATTAAGTGGTCGTCTAAAAGGGCAGAGGAAAAGCGCTGCGAATATCCAGTACGGAAGCTGTGCATATATTTGCTTTGTCCGGCTGTCTGTTGCATCAAGTCCTTTGATGATGATCACAAACTTACCGACTTATGGCTTTGATTCAATAATATTCCAATGTACTGGTGATAACAAAAGCGCTATTGACTTTATACTGCAACAATGTTCAAACATTCCAGGATCCAAGCATATAGACATCAGGTTTCACTTCATCATGGAGCATGTTGAGAATGGTGTGATCGAACTTTTACCTTTGTCATATGAATATCCAATTGGCGGACATCTTCAACTAAGCTCTTTGGTCGGAGGAAAGAATTGTTCTTATCATACAAGCTGGGGAATGCGGAGTTTTACGCCGGATACTCTGAAACAATTGGCAGATGATGATTGATGTATTAGTGGTGGTACCTATTCAAATATCCTGTATCATACGTAAATACTTAAATCAGAAAAACACAAAAAGATTTTCATTTTTTATTTTTTATAAAATCAGAAAACACAAAAAGAATTTCATTTTTTATTTTTTATAAAATCAAAAAAACCAAAAAGATTTTCTTTTATATATATTTTTTCAAAAACAAAATACAAAATTAAAAAATGAGAAAAATTCAAAAAGAAGTTTTACAATGGCATGTCTTCTGAAATCGATAACATTTACGGTCTTAGAAATGTCATTTAACAATGATACAAGCCTATAAATGAAGTTCGAGCAGAAGTTACAAATGTTTTCAAAACATGTTCAATGGCTGGCTTTTTATCAGATAGCAACCGGTCATCATCTTAAAGGCAAGTATTTCAAAAAGAAAACTTGACCTCTCAACGGGAATTTATTCTCGGGCATGGTCTACTTTATGACCATGCAAAGGCTTGTGATTACTTTGCATCACAAACCCGTGTCTATAATCCATAAGTGTACGTTTAGTGCATCTATGTGAATAAATAAGAGAAATCTTATGTATCTTGGTGTTTTGTTGTTTTGTCACTACAAAATCTTTCCATCATCTCGAAAATTAATTTTCACTAATAGATTTGACTTCCTCAATCAAGGTCTACATCTCTTTAAATCAGAAAAACGGAGTCATTTGTTTGAGGGGGAGAGAATGTCAAATTTCTTTGTCATGATCAAATGAGCTGTTAAAAAGGGAAAAAGAATTTAAACGATTATTTGTGCCTTATGTGTTACTTGTATATGCCTTTACGGGTGTAGTTGCTAAAAATTATGTCTATAGGTATGAGAGATAAAACATTTAGGACTATGTGTGCTAGTTGTTTAACTTGAATATACCTTATAAAACTTAATTTGCAAAATTAATAAGTTGTGTAAACATGGGGGGCCAAATATGTCTAAGATAAAATTCGTTTTTTTAACACCATCACACCCACCCGTCCACATCACTGTTCACACAAATCCTCTCACTCACTCAAACACACACTCAAACACACACTTGAACACTTTTCAATCGAATCACTTACAACAAGCTTGTTTAATCCGATTCATCTCTAAGGTATATCTTCAATCGTGTTCATCATCACCTAATCAACTCGAAAACTCAAATGAATTATTAGTTTTCGCCGCTTTTGATCAAAAAGTGCCCTAATTATGAAATTAGGGTTCTTAAAATCTAAAAGTGGTTAAATCTTCAAATTGATTGGGGGCTTTTGGATTATTAGGTGTAATGTATGTATAGGATAGTTAAATTTTATGATTCGTTGTGATCTAGTCATGTTCTTGATTGTTTTGTTCTCGAATGAATAAATAAATGCATAAATGTCTTATGTTTTATGAAATTGTTATATTGTTGGGGCGGGTTTTAAAGGTATGCTAAGATAGGATTATCTGTTAGAGACGACCTACAAATCATTAAGAAAATTAATCGATCAAAACTTTTGTAGAATCGAACGAGTTATAACCCATATGGAAATTCCGAACCAAGTAATTTGTTGTGATCGAACGAGTGTTCTAATGTGAGGATCGAATGAGGATTTCATAGTGAGGATCGAACGAGTCGTCTAAATGTGAGGACTCGAACGAGTGTCTAAATTGTGAGGGATCAAACGGAGTGGGATCCTTCGTGAGGAATCGACTACGAAGTGATTACTTGTATGGATTCGAGAGAGGGATAGTATGGTCGAACACGTGAATACTTGTATGGATTCGAACGATAGTGAATCTTTATGTGAAACGAAACGAGTGTCTAAATGTGAGGATCTCGATATGAGGATCCGAGTGCAGGATTTCGAACGGTTGTCTATATGCATGGGATCGGAACAAGCGTCTCTATGTGACTGGGACTCGGAATACGAGTGAATGTGTTTTTTTTTTCCTTTTTGAGGAAGCGAACTAAGTAGGTTATCAAACAATTAACCAATTTTTTGACATACACATTTAGATCAAAATTTTTTTAACTAAGATCTAAATTCAACATATTCTTTCATAGTTTAAAATAGACAGTAAAAGCTTGAACAAAAACCAAGGTTTAACTACATTCGACTTAATTGTTTTAGATAGGTCCTTGTTGCTTACTAATGTCTATTTCGTATATCTAAGTAGATTGATCTTCAAAAAGTGATAAAAGTCATAAGGTTCTCATGATATGGAATGATTTTGTTTTACTTATAACTGCACTCACTCTTTCTTTAACAGGACTCATGGCAATTTCTAATAGCGGATCAGATTGCTTTTGGATGATGCTTTGGTTTAGGCTCGGCTAACCGACTTAAGATAGGTAAATGCAAATCTTCGGCTTCTTAAGTTCGGATGTCACATCAGGAAGCAACCTTCAATTGGTTCTACGATGTTGTTAAAAGCTCACTCCTTTCTACAATGGCTTTCCAAGCCTTGCAGATGCTCAGAGATCTATATACAGGGAATTCTGGTTCTGCTTATGTTCATAATCGATCTGTTCCAATTTAAGATGAAATATACAAGGAAGCACATTTTAATCGGGTTTTTTACTTTTTTTGTCTTAATCTTTTTCTTGAGCAATTCAGGGACTTTCTTCAAATTTGCTCTAAAGTCGGGTAATAAGGAAGTTTGTAGAACCACCCTGAGAAAGGAGATGCTCATCTTTCTAGCTAGTCTTGGTCATTCTGGAGATATAAGGAAGCTCACTGACGTGAATGTCAATAAACTGCATCAACCTTGGAGATCATTTTGCTACTATCATAACAAATGGCTCAGTGGTTATACCATCATATGACCGTCTTCGTCTTTCTCAAGCTCAAATCTTATAGGGTAGTACAATAGAAGAACGTTGATTACTGCATATCTTCTGTGGTGAGGATTCATTTTTCAAGATTGAGAACAAAACCGAAGAAGGGGAAAATGCGATGTACTATCCTCGGTTTTCACCAAGTTGTCGTCAAACATTGTCATGGAAAAAGATCTTCAATTTCTAGAAGAAACTAGGTCAATTGGGCACTATGCCAGAGATGACCTAATGTTCACTACAATCAATGTTCCATCTTCAAGGGAAATGAAGCCAATCAGTTGGTTACGGGGGCTATCTTTTGCCATGGCCATTAAACCAACGTAGGACATCCAAACTCTGAATACATACAAAGAGTATTTTAATGCTAGTGGCTTCAGGAACAATTCCTCATAAAGATAAAAGGAAGCAAGAAGAAAGCTAATACAGACATAATCACTTAACAGAAGCCTCCCACTGCCCCCAAGGAAAAGAAGTCTGGAAAAGCAAAACAGAAGACTTCAGAGTTGGAGACTATCTCTGAGGCTGACTTGACAAAGGCTGAGCAACTCAAATAATACAAAAGAAGCCATCAAGAAATAACTCAACAACTCTCATGCCAGTGGTTCTGGTGCAGATGAAGGAACTGGTGTTGCACCAGGGGTTCCCGATGCACCTGATTATGACTCAGAGGATGATATCTCTTGGAAATCAAGTGACGATGATCAAGTTGATGAGCAAGCTCAAGATGATGAAGATGCAGATAAAAATGACGTTAATGAGACTACTCAGGATGATGAAGATGATGATGATCATGACGATGATGAGAAAGTTCAAGATGATGATGAACATGACGTTGAAAGAGACGTTCAAGAGATGATGATGAAGAGCATGGCTCTGAATCAGATAATGATGGTGATGATTTTGTCCATCCAAAGCTCACAACTCATGATGATGACATAGTACATGAAGAGGAAACTGATAGTGATACACCCTCTAGTACTTCAGCATCAGATGACGAAGATGATGACAATGAAGTTGAAGGAACGAATGTTGAAGGAGCAAAGTCGGATGAAGAGGCTACATATGAAGAGGATCAAGGATATGAGGCAGTCGAAGATACCAATACCGATCTTGATGGAAGAGATGAAGTAATGACAGATGTTAATATTACCCCATGGTTCAGCAACCCTAGGAAATTAAAGACTCTCATTGTGACCCTTAATCTCCGGTTAATCCTGTTGGTCACAAACAGAGCTCGTCTGTATCATCTGGATTCGTCCTCCAAACATGCTGCATCCAAACCAAGATAGATACTGGTGTTGATGATATTTTAGGACAAATACAAGAAAGCCAACATCTCTCATTGATACTTCTGTCACAGCATCATAGGCCATCCTTCATCTGAACAAATCAATCGGCCCCCGTCCAACACCGTTTCCTCTCGTCATTCAAACACAATAGACCACCATTTTGTCACCGGCTACCTCTTACATGCTCCTCACTACAAAATCTTCCAAACTTTGCTTCGTTGTTTGGCTTTGATTATAGACTGAAAGCATTAAAAGACAACTTCTCAGAACTCAGGCAAACCAATCAATATGCTGAAGCGCTCTCCTCTATTCCTAGCACGTCTGATCAATATCTGGCGAATAAATGCAGGAAGCATGTGGACGTTGAAGTCCAATGAAGTTGAATAGAATTCGAGAAGAGTCTACTACTGCAAATCAACAATTCCTTGATTCAATTGATGACGGGAATGAAGAAAATATCAAGGAAACATGTCGAAAGGAAGTCTCCAAAATTATTCCAAAAGTCTAAGGAAGTTCGTAATCCGATCAACTCGAAGTTGAGGTTTGGTGCGATCATCAAAGGAAGGACAAAACACATCTCATGCTGTAGCTGCAAATCTTTCAGAACTAGAGCTGAAAAAGATCTTAATTGACAAGATGGAAGCTAACAAACTTATATTAAACAGGTCAGGGACATTCAGAGACATCTCTACAAGGCATTTAGTTGGCGGCGGTATGAAGCCGACAAAATCTTGTTAGATACATATGGCGATACTGTCACAATTAAAAGACCTAGAGATGGTGCAGATGATGATCAAGAACCCTCTGCTGGAACAGACCGGGGGTCCAAAAGAAGATTTAGAAGGGCAGGAAAAGAAATCCCCGCTTCACCAGTGCTGCTCAAGTGTGAAACGATAACCAAGACAGCCAGGGATCTAGACTACCTGGTACAGGATCTAAGAGCTCACAAGAAATCTGCTACGCCTATCTGCTCCGGTAGAGGAAAGCTATATGCAAATCTACAGATGTCTTTAAAGGGACCTGCAGACCAGAGTTTGAAACAGGAGTCCATGATGATACAAGCAGAGAAAAGTACAACATCTTCCTGGATGTTTTCAACAACCTACAAGACTACCTTCTTCCTGTCATGCTATGGATAAGTCTGTTCCTAGCGTTTCATGAATCTGTCCAAACCTTGGCTTAGCTATCTGGCACAACAGGGACCCTCGAGTTCATCTCGGTGAACTAATCGGACTCTAATTATTCTCCGTCTTTTGTTGCGAACCGGCTTAAATGTTCAAACTCTAACACCTGAATTGCTTAGCAGGTCCCAACATTTGAGGGGGGGGGGGGGGGTGATGATAATGCACTTGCAAGAGTTTGATGAAACTGGAATATTTTATTGTGAGTGAGGTTACAAAGCCACAACCGAAAAAAATTAGACTGGATCAACCCTTGGAGGTCGCCAATATTCCACTATTGATCTGCAACCAGCCACTACGTTAGTTCTAAATTCTCAAGGTTGTCGTGTTATACTATTTCCATCACATCATTCCAATAACGACCTGGAATTACTTACCTAGGGTGGCTGTGTAAAGCCGAAAGTACTTACTTCAGTTACGAAACTACGGCTTGCAAGATTTACGGGCAATATCTAATAGTAGAAGACTTAGTGCCTAACTCAATGTGAGTCAAAATAATAGTCAAGTACGAGCAAAATTCACCTTGGGGAATCTCGCATTGTGGGGCAAAAGCGAAGACAGTTTTCTATGCATTGCGAACTTAGGGATTCAGCTTTTGGACATCTATCAAAAAGGACAGTCATTGCTGTCACTAGGTTGAATTAGTTGAATGGCCATGATTTAAGGCATCTTGATGGATTACTGTACGATGGCATGATGATGTTTTTCTACAAGTTCAAAAAAGGCGACTTCCACAGACTAATGATCAGCATTGAAGATATGCTGCTTCTTTTTGTGCAAGGAAAATGTGACAAATCTCAGCAGTTGAAGCACGTATTTGCTTCTATGTCTCTTTACGAATGTTTACACGGAAGAGTTGTCATCCAGCCGGCGTGTGAAGATCTTCATCTGGGTGTTGAAAGTTATCAGAAGAAAACTCAACCTCACAAAGCTGACACGTACAATCCATCTCGAGAAGGACAAGGACGTTATACTCCATCTCTGATCTAGAGGATTCTTCTTATGGAAATAAAGACAGAAGATACCGATTGATGGCATGGACGAACTAACATTTTCAGCAGGATGGTTACTCTAGATGACGTCGGACTGCTCTAAATGATCGCCTCAAGGGAATAAGAATGGAGTACTTGCCATAGACTTTTTGGAGCCAACGTGACAAAGCAAATGCAAGAGCTATGATCCAAGCGATTGAAAAGAGGCTAAAGACTAGGAGGATAATAAGGAGTTTAGAGAGATTTGTCGGTGGACGACCATACGGGGGTGACCTACGGCTTCTACAAGAAAATAAAAAAAAAAAAAAAATAATCAAAATTAGAATGGACCATATGGATTTAATTCATACTGTTGTTCTCCTCTTAAAAAGGTTAATCCTCGTAAATATACTTATCTTGTGAATATGTTCATTAATAGTGTAGACTTTTTGGTGAATTATAAGATGTGCTCGAGTACAAATTTTTCAAGAATTTCTCAGTAAATTCAAAATTTTCAATAATTTGTACTCAGATCATCTCTATAAACCTCAAGGTTGAGGGGGAGCAATAACATGTTCCAATCTACTATCATATCTCATATCCTTTGTCCCCGAACGGGTAATCAATTGATATCCAAAATTCAAGGGAATAACTTTTGGATAAGGCGGACGAAATGTAATTAACCTGTGGACTTAATAAATACTGATCGAGAAGTGATCAAATAAAATAGACTCAATGCACTCCATACCTAGCATGTACTACGATTACGATGCACATGTTAAGGGGGAGCTTTTAGTGATGATGAAAAAACTCTCAAAGTGTAAATATTTTGATATTTATATCAAACACTTTGATTGAAATTATTTAATGTTTTTGGAAGGATTGAAAGGAAATACCCAAAAGGACTGACCATGTTCTTTAAATTATTAAGTTATAAGGCAGTTAGGATTAGTTTTCAGATCATGATCCAGACAGAACCAGAGGGATCTACCTTAAGGGTATCCACTAGTTAGTGTAGAAGTCCTTAGTATGATTAAAAAGGAGAAAAAATGTATGAGAACAGGGAATAATGCGGGACTGAGATAGAGCTACACCTGGAAAACAAACCAACAAAGGTGTTAGTTATGAAGTCTGGTATTGCATTGGAATGGGGTTAAAGAATGAAAAAAGAAATGTAAGGATATAAAGGGTGAAAATAAAGAAAGCCCTCCATACACTAGTTAGGAAACCGGGCAATACTATGCTGTCAAAAACACTCAGTGTTGTCTGACATTGAACGACAGTCATGGACCAGTGACGCTATGCACAACCCCTCCCAGCTCTCAAAGCAAGAAAGACAATTGTTTCAAAACTCCGGAGATACATCTTTCTATTGACTCTCTCACTTCCGAGTTTGTTGTATTGAAAAGGTGGTACTCAGCTCCAGCCTTCCGATCACTAAAATCAAGTGCACTATTAAGTCTAGAGCCAAAGAGTCATCATAAAATCTCATTAGGAACTTGTAAATGTTATACTTGTAAGTCACACAATGAGAATTACAGTACAATCTAAGAGTCCTTCGCATTATCCTAGTGATTTTGCCAGAACATCAGAGTGGATTCATTCACAATGAAGATGGAAATCCTGCTGAGCCAACATCAATCCAAGCTCATGGTATGTGTAACTTGTGCGTTTCTTTATGAATCAATACTTGTGACAACTGAAAAAACGATGGGCATTGCGATTCTATAGAATCAACTTGTTCCCTGGAAATGGAACAACGGTTGTTAATGATTTTTTGAAATGATTAAACACTCTCGGTGTGTCACAAAAAAAATTTTGTAAGTGATACACGATTGATTTTAAACTCAATTTTCTTATATAAATCGGTGAGATAGTAATCACTTGGTTCACTCTTATCGTGCTTGTCCTGCTTGATGACGTTCCGATAATGAGAACATGTGAGTACGTGAATCTAATAGTTATGTGTTTAGGAAAGATTCATATTCAGCTGGAAAATCCTGTCAAGAAGATTCTTCTTAAATTGAATCTATCTGATCACAGGTCGATCCTCATGGATTTGAAGGTTACTCGAACCAAACCTGGGCGAATGACAAAGCCATATTCGTCCCCCCACTTTATTGCTAACTGTCTTATGCAGGTTATTTAAAATGGTGGTGGAGGTTCCTGATTCCAGGCTGGCTCACAAGATCCATAAACCACATGCTCATACCCGACCGACAAACATAAAGTCATCATGAAAGCTCAAGTATATGTTTCAAGACTTCCGCTACTCTGATACCACACATCTTTCTAGAAGTGTCAAAGTGTTAAAGTTAAAGAATTTCAAGAAAGATGCAACATTAAAGCTTTTCAAGAATGGTATGAGCATGTCGGTCCAGAAGTCGCAAGTCCACAAGGTGGCAAAGTTACAAGATGGCATAGAGATTATGCTTGGTTGATGATCTCAAGATGTCAAGATCCACTATGTCAAATACAAGTTTAAGGAATTTCAAAAATTGAGGCTGAAAACATGAGGGAAAGGGGCTTATCGTTTCTTAAGAAGCAATTGAAGGTACTGTTCAAGCCCTAATGTTATGTGGTACATATTTTTTTTTATCTTCAATTAGTTATTTAACTGAAATCTATATGCTTTTCCTGCAATATGAGAGCAAACCAACTGAAGATAATGGTTGGTCGGATCTTCTCGGCTCTAGTGAAGCACTGTCTAGAAATGGCATCGAGATGGACAATTCTGAAACTTCCATTAGAATTCATCCATTTTACATTGAGAAAGGTACATCATTTAATTGTCCAGACGCTTTTTTTTTGAGTAAAGGATGGTAAGAAAAACTTAAGAGGGATCAAATTTCTGCATTTTGTTTTGTATATCTAATTAAAGCCTTTTAAAACGTAGATCACTTGATGAGTTGATCTTGGACTGTTAAATACTTGTCTAATATAAGGTATTACCTGTTCCTAGTTTCTGGCATCTACTACTTGCAGAAATTCCATGAGTGTATTGCGTGCTATGTAGCTTAAAATGCCTGGTATTCATTTATTTTTAAAAGCGTTTTCTTTCCGCACATAGCAATTTTTACTAGAGGTGGCCATTTTGACATAGTAAATACAGGGTATTTTTATAAATTTTGACAGCCTGTGAAATGGGTCAAATGTGTTTGGGTCCAAACTGGTAAGTTTTTTCTGCAAGTTGAATCAAGTTAAGTCTCTTGACTAAAAAACACTTGATCTCCAAATTTGAAGTTTATTTATGATAACAAAACATATATTATCTTAAATAAAATTTGGATATCTTTTTAAGCTAATTTGACCACTCTATTGAGCACAATGAGGAATTTCCCGAACGAATATCTTATTCTGTCTTCTGTCTGTGCATTGTAGTTTTATTGGAAAGAAGTCCAGGTGTTGGAAAGACAAGTTTAGTCCTTGCTCTTGGGAAATTTTCTGGACATTCCGTTGTATGGATAAACTTATGTCAATAAATTTATAAATATCAATTTATTCTTGGTTGTTGATGAATTGATCAAGGCATTATTTATATCTTACATCTTTACAGGTACATGTTGATAAATTGATCGAGGAAGACCATCTATTCATCTGTAGATCTTTACATCCATCTCTCTCGGATTGTTTGCTTAAAAACTTGATTGCATTCAATAAGCATCTATATGAGGATACAATGGTAAACCATAAATTTGGACAAATTGGATCCCCATGGGAGTTCAATTTACGGGATATTATCCGTTCATGTCAGATCATAGAGGGTAACTATTACATTTCAATATTTTATCTTGTCTTCACTTCATCCATCTATCCATTCCATGTTATCATCCTAGAGTCATATATCTAATATATAAATGTAATGTTAACTTTATTAGGTTCCCCCCGAGAGTTCAAAAGATTACTGCTTTCTGAACACAGTATATGTTCAAAGGATGCGTTCATCCACTAATCGTCAAGCGGTCATTCATCTGTATGAGAAAAAAATTTAAGTACAACCGTCCTTAAATCCTTACCCAAGAGTCCAAGCCAATCCAGAAAACTTGATAGTTGGAAACACATATGTCCAATCCATCTCAAAAAAGTTTATAAACATTTAGATGATAAGCATAAAGGATTGGACGTAAGTTTCCTTAAAACCATTATAAAGGATGCTCTATATAAAGGATTGTCTAGCGGCTTAATAAGAGATTTTAACATAAGCACTCATTTAACATACGTGAGATTTCAACCTAGGGTTAAAACAACAAAACAAGTATCATAAAATAGAAATATTTTCCTCACACAGTTCAACACGTAATTCATTCACCCGTGTGTATCGATCTCTACTTGAATAATCAGAGTAATAAAAATGCACAACTTACATTATCGGTTCCGTATATGATAAAGGATTGCTTGGCTACTTATTTTTAGATTTTGATGTAAGTACTCATTTGATAAGCAAGTTTGTCGAAAACGTTTTTTAGCTGCTTGCGAACCCAATTTTGTAGGTTCAATATATACACATTGAGCATTCTATAATGTTTACTCTGATAGTCATAATAAGTTTGCATAATAACCCATGGCCATAACATGCACTATAATGTTTATAGAGGCAATTTGATTTTATCCTAGACGGATTGGCTAAAGTCCCCTCTAATGACCGCGTGTTTGGACAATGGTTGAAAGCTTTGTTCCAGAAGGCTTCTTTCTTGCCTCGCCTTCTTTCTCGGGGCTTGTTTGGGGTTTCTTCAAAAACCACCTCGGAGTGAAAACCGGTGGCTCCGCCTCCGTGGTGGGGGGTTTTTCTTTTGGCGGAGTGAAAACCGAATGTTCGGCCTCTGTTTCAAAAGTTTTTTCATCTCTTTAGTTTCCCTCGCAGTTAATGTCCCGGGTTGCATCTTTATGCTTTTATTTTTTGTAATTCATATGTACTTTAAGTTTCTAGCTCCTTGCTAGACTCCTTTTTCTCAATATATTATCAGCCGTTAAATAAAAACTATAATGCAAAAATACTTTAACCCTCATGACGAAAAATAAGTTTTCTTCGCGAATGATTTTAGATAAGTAAAAGCTAACCAATTGTTCTTAGAAAAAATCACAGGGTGTTTTAGTTAAATGCTTAAACATTTGCAATCTTTCATTTTTAACGCACTAAAAACGTATACCTTCATTTTCCCTTCATAATTCGCGTTCCGAAAACACAAAAAAAGTTCGTTTCTAAACTTCAATTTGAAGTTCCATGTAACAAATAGTTGTTTCACCAACTGTTGATAACTCTTGTATTATATACCTCTTTCTTTTCCATGTACATAATAATATTTTATTATATATCTCTTTCTTTTCCATGAAGACTTTTTCTCAATCTTTTAAAATCCGGTTTTTTATCGACCCGGTTTAGTCGTTGTTTTACCGGGTTACCATTGAACCGCCGGGTCGAACCGGTTCTGTACATATGTATACTTTTTATTATATAGTTAACATGTAATATTGCATGATCCCATGATTTATCCCATTTTAGTCTTACATTCGATTGAACCAGTGAAAACAATCGAGACTCAACTGATAAGATTTGATTTGAAGTTGTATATCTATTATAACATAGCAAATATTTGCGACAACAAACGCCTTATAATTCTAAGTTATAACAATATATAATAAAACAATATTAGTTAGTGTTTTGAAGATAGTTTATAATTCTAAGTTATTGTATTAGAAGTTATTCTATATAGTGGAATTTTCTTTGCAGAACCAGTTTTTTGTACAGAACCTACAGATCATTTAATCAATGGATAAGATGGGTCATGGCAATATTGTAATTAAATCAAAGTCTTCTATTTACTTCAAATAGGTAAAAGGGCATTAAAGGAATTTTGTTTTATACATTTTTCATAACTGTCCATCTAAATAGGAAATTATATAGTCAAATAAATTAATTTCTCCATCTCTCTCTATCTCATTTTCATGTCATTTGACTAACCTATTTTCACAGAAAAACTAAACTGCCGCCGGATCCATTTTTGTAATTTTTCAACAGATCTAATAAAGAAAAAAAATTATGGAGGATGCCATCATGTAAGTTTTAATATTCTGTTTTTATTTTTCTACTTGTAACAAGGTGATTTCGATTTGTATTCGATTTGTAACATTTGTATCCATTCGATCATAAAATTTGTAACAAGGTGATTTTAGGGTGTGAACGTTTTTATATAAAACGTTTAGGGTCGACAATGTCGACCCAAAAATTCAAAGATATGTCGACCCTAAACGTTTTCCATAATTCAGCCGATATATCCATCTCTTTTTTTTCTAAGTGTTTAACAAAAAAAAACATATCTCCAAATCCCAAAACCCAAATCGACCCAACACCTCCAAATCCCCTAAAACCCACCACAATTCGAGTTTGATTTTGTTAACTTTTCTTTAACTAATTTATGAAGGTATGATGTTTTTTTATAATTATTGTGTGCTAATTTGTATGTTTTGTTATAATTTTTTGTGTTAATTTGTTTTTTTTGTTTGTTTGTGATGAACTAGATGGAACCACCACCTTAGCAAGCAGCACGTAGCCAACACCACCACCACGGCAGTAGCAACCACTGCCGGCAGCAGTAGTACCACCACAGCAGCAGCAGCCACCTCCGTGACCCACCACCGTAGCAGCAGCAGCCACCGCCACAAACACAGCCAACGCCTGCTGACATACATCAGCCGATGCACCACAGCAGGGTTGGTTTTTGTTGTTTTAGTATAATTTATTTTTCATAATGTTGTTTTATATCATTGTAATAATATGCATATGCTTATTATGTTATATGAATGATATTTGATTGTTAGTCTTTTGTAAATGATTTTAGTGAGACGGGAAATCAGTCCTTAAGGAAGGCGTTTAGAGAAAATAATGAACAACCTTTGAAGATTGGCTTTGATTACGAGGATCTTGGTACCTTCCATCCTTTAGGCAATTTTTCAGGCATGTTGAATAGTCTTATGGGGGAAACAGTTCGTAACCCACATTTCCCTTGCTTGCGATGGAAAATTTCCAGAGGGCCTAAAAGCGCATATTTTTCCTACACTTGATGTATTAAATGTTTATTTTAACTTCTATCTATTGTTTATCGACGTTTAGATATGCGTGTTAATTTTAAATTGTTTGTTTATTCAAATCATAATGTTTATATGTAGAAGATATTTTTTCAACCTCCCTAATGCTATATACAATAAACAGGTTCAAAGTGGGTGGGTTGACAAAAATGTATATACGGTGGGGGAAAGGGTAAGGCTTGGGCTGGAACTTAAATTGAGGCTACTTTGGCGCAAAAATAAGAACAGGATCAAGGCTGACCATTATGCAAAACATACGTCGCCCGACGAGGAAAAGAATCATCCGCCGCCGCCAAAAGTGTGGGGCGAGAGAACCCAAGATGATTGGAATGAGTTAGTTACTAGAAGTCTATTTGTGCATTTATATGTTAGGTCTTCGATATAGTTTCGGGATTGAATTATGCATATGTGCATGGTACTTTGTCATAGGTAATATATATGAGCTGAAACTCCTCATTTGTAGAAGACTTATTCGGATGTGACAAGTACTATGTTAGGATTTGCTATAAAATTGGTCTGATTTCTTAAGTTTACATTCTAAATGAAAGACGTGGCTAAAGGCAGCAGCTAACCAACCCAACCATACTTCATTTGATCCACAATTTTGAATAGTTCCTTTGACCCACAACTTTGAAAATTAGATTTACAACTTTCACAATTTTGACTACTAGCCCATAGTTCATATCAACCAAATATATATGCACAAATCCATTAATTGTATATTAACCTTAAAATATGTATGCACACATCTTTTAGATATTATCTTTTAACACATATGCAATTTTGATTAATAATCGATTCTATAAAAACTAAAATCTTATTTAAGATTGAGACAAAACAAACCATACCATATTAAAAAAAACATTAACGGCATAACCATAAAAATCCATGCTATATCCTAATTCTATTAACAAAAATACGTATTAGGCCATTTAAATGACGAACTTTAGAACACAAAAAGTTTACCAAGAAACAACAAATCCAAATGTGTAAACTGTGTAAAGCAACCACAAACAGGGGCCAAACAAAAATTTCATTCAAAACCATTTTTTTAATTGGATTAAAAAAAATTATTGATGGATTAATTATACACGTATCCTACAAGTCATCGATTATTTCATATGTACAAGCCCTCTTATCTCAGATTTTGAATAAAAAATAACCTTGTTTACAAGAGTCAACATGCACTTACAGTGATATACAGATGATAACAAGAAATGTATACACATGAGCCAAACAAAAAAAACTTACAAAGAAAAGATATTGAAATTGAGAGCGATGGTTACTAGATCTCGAACATACACTTCATTTAAATTATTGTTTCTTTCGCGGAGGAACCCAAAATCCCTAACCGGATCCACCATGAAAACCGACACCACCAATCCGAAACCACGATAACAGCCTGACACGGTAAATATCATAAAAATTTTTCTTTGAATCGATTTTTGTGTCACTTATATTTTTTACCGGAGAGTGAAGGGCTTTCGGGTAAAGGTTATGATGGTTCGTGGGTGGTTATGGTGGTTTAGTGGGTGGTTATGGTGGTTTTACCTTGGTTTAAATTGGCATAGAGAGAAAGAACGATAGAAGGGGGAAAGTGATGGTAAAGTGATGGCTAAGATTATTTTACCTTAGTTTATTAAGAAACGGTTTTGAAAAAAAATTAAATATCAATAATGCCCTTTAAGTATTTAATTATATATACATGCTTTTTCACTTAATTACGAAATTGCCACTTCCATTTATAGCTATTGATTAAATATTTGATGACTGAGATTGGTTTTCGCGGTTCTGTACATTTATTTGCTTCTAAAAACAACCTCACATTATATATATAGGGAGTGTCTAACCAATGCCCTTAAGGCAATGGATAAACCTCATCAAATGCATTCAATATTCTAGTCAAAATTATAATAACTCTTCACATATAAATTTCTACCAAATTTACCCTTTCCATTATCAATAATATTTTGTAGGCAATACAAAATATTATTGATAATAGAAAGGGTAAATTTGGTAGAAATGGTAAATTTGGTAGAAATTTATATGTGAAGAGTTATTATAATTTTGACTAGAATATTGAATGCATTTGATGAGGTTTATCCCTTGCCTTAAGGGCATTAGTTAGACACTCCCATATATATATTTTTAATATTTAATATATATATATATATGGGCTCGTTATATTAAGAACCCATTTTAAGCGCAGAACTTTACAGAACTCTTTTCAACCAATCATAATTTAGTAAATATTAAATGTTTTTATTTAATTGGTAAGGGTATATTAGTCAATCACATTTTTATGCAATATAAATTAATGACTAATAAATGTCTTGACTTTTAATGAATGTTGACCGTTGACTTTATTTATACACGGCTAATATTTTTTTACTTTCTTTCTATTTTTTACACTTTTTTAATAAAAAATATTTTTTTATTAATTCCTAAAATTTAGGAATTAAAAAATAATACTTTTTTTCTTCTTTTGTATTTTTTAGTCACTACACATGTTTTAAAATCAATAAAAAATTAGTATTATTAATAGTAAAACACAATTTCACTTTTTTGAATTTTTTATTTAAAAAACGTTTTTAAAATCATGTACTTTTTGAAATTATTTTTTTTAATTTTATATTTGTCTTTTAACATACATGTTTTCAAAAAAAATGCATATATGTTTTTTTTATATTTTAATTTTACATATGTTTCTTGCGTACAATTGTGTAGTCATCACTTGTTCTACTAAAAAAATATTTATTGCATATATGTTTCTGATTTACATTCTTTAATCTTTTAAACTTATAACCAAAAACATAACCATGTACATGTAGCCTCTAAATTTATAACAAACCAAAACATAAATAATATACACAAAATTTGATACAAAATGAAATACAATTCAAATATAAATGTATCTTGTTAAAAATATACACGTCATTCAAAAAACATATGTGCACTTTTCCACGAACATACGTGCACGCTTCACTTTCTCATCAAATTTATTAGAACACACGAGTACCCTTCCAAAAACACATATGCACTCTTCCAATAACATTTGTGTACTCTTCCACGAACATATGTGCACGCTTCACTTTCTCATCAACTTTATTAGAACATACGAGTACCCTTCCAAAAACACATATGCATTCTTCCAAGAACATACGTGTACTCTTTCAAGAACATATGTGTACGCTGTGCACGCTCTCGTCAAATTCATTATAACATATGTGCACGCCTTCTAAAAACATGTATATCTACAATGACCACATAAACTTCATGACTAAAGCACAAAAAACACAAAACGTGTCTCGAAACAAAAAATTAAATCTCAATCAGTTCATGACTAATCTAAAATAAAGTCATATAAACTAAGTATCTTTTTACAAAACACACACGTGCACGCTCTTATCAAATTCACTAAAACATATGTGCACGTTTTTATGTATTCTTTAAATGTATAATCACTTTGGTTGGTGTGGTGAATATTTCCAAGGATGGCTAGGTGGGACATATCAACTACGATTACATATTTTACATACTGACTAATAAATGACTAATAAATGTCTTGACTTTTAATAAACGTTGACTGTTGACTTTATTAATGACTAATAAATGTCTTGACTTTTAATGAACTACAATTAGTCAATCACATTTTTTATGCCAATACAAATTAATGACTAATAAATGTCTTAACTTTTAATGAATGTTGACCGTTGACTTTATTTATACACGGCTACTATTTTTTACTTTTTTCTATTTTTTAAATAAAAAACGTTTTTAAATCACTTATTTTTTGGAATTTAAAAAAAAAATTAATTTTATATTTGTCTTTTAACATACATGTTTTCAAAAAAATGTATATATGTTTTTTTAATATTTTAATTTTACATATGTTTCTTGCGTACAATTGTGTAGTCATCACTTGTTCTACTAAAAAAAATATTTATTGCATATATGTTTCTGATGTACATTCTTTAATCTTTTAAACTTATAACAAAAAAACATAACCATGTACATGTCGCCTCTAAATTTATAACAAACCAAAACATAAATAATATACACAAAATTTGAAACAAAATGAAATACAATTCAAATATAAATGTATTTTGTTAAAAATATACATGTCATTCAAAAAACATATGTGCACTTTTCCACGAACATACGTGCACACTTCACTTTCTTATCAAATTTATTAAAACACATGAGTATCCTTCCAAAAACACATATGCACTCTTCTAAGAACATATGTGTACTCTTCCACGAACATACATGCACGCTTCACTTTCTCATCAATTTTATTAAAACATACGAGTACCCTTCCAAAAACACATATGCACTCTTCCAAGAACATATATGTACTCTTTCACGAACATACGTGTACGTTGTGCACGCCCTTGTCAAATTCATTATAACATATGTGCACGCCTTTTAAAAACATGTATATCTGCAATGACCACATAAACTTCATGACTAAAGCACAAAAAACACAAAACGTGTCTCGAAACAAAAAATTAAATCTCAATCAGTTCATGACTAATTTAAAATAAAGTCATATAAACTAAGTGTCTTTTCACAAAAAACACACGTGCACGCTCTCATCAAATTCACTAAAACATATGCACATTTTTATGTATTCTTTAAATGTATAATCACTTTGGTTGGTGTGGTGAATATTTTCAAGGATGGCTAGGTAGGACATGTCAACTACGATTACATATTTTACATTGGACTAATAAATAACTAATAAATGTCTTGACTTTTAATAAATGTTGACTGTTGACTTTATTAATGACTAATAAATGTCTTGACTTTTAATGAACTACGTCAATCACATTTTTTATGCAAGACAAATTAATGACTAATAAATGTCTTGACTTTTAATAAATGTTGACCGTTGACTTTATTTATACACGGCTAATATCTTTTACTTTTTTTCTATTTTTTAAATAAAAAAAAACGTTTTTAAATCACTTATTTTTCGGAATTTAAAATTTTTTTTACACTTTTTTAATTAAAAACGTTTTTTATTAATTCCTAAAATTTAGGAACTAAAAAATAATATTTTTTTTCTTCTTTTGTATTTTTTAGTCAGTGCACATGTTTTAAAATCAATAAAAATTTAGTAATATTAATAGTAAAACACAATTTCACTTTTTTTGAATTTTTTATTAAAAAAACCTTTTTAAAATCATGTACTTTTTGAAATTATTATTTTTTTAATTTTATATTTGTAATTTAACATACATGTTTTCAAAAAAAAATGCATATATATATTTTTTTTATATTTTAATTTTACATATGTTTCTTGCGTACAATTGTGTAGTCATCACTTGTTCTACTAAAAAAAAATTTCAAACCCAATAAAAATATAAAGTCAGAAATGCTTACTTTCAAAAGTCTCATCTGTACGAAACCTTTACAAGTTAAATCCGATGTAAACATATACAAGTTAAACCAGATCTAAACACCATTCAACTAAAATAACTAAAATATATGATTATCAGATTAAGATAGCAAAGCTACCGATTTATCAATTAATCAACTTTAGATCCATATTATATCCAATTAATCAACATAAATTAATACAGTTAAACATAATCAATCGATTAAAATTGAATTAAATGATTAAAATGACATACAGATGGATTGATTATAAAGAGATGGAAGAAAGATGAATTGTTATGTTAGTTTTTTTCTCGTGTGGATCTAAGGAAGAGAGACAGAGATTTGATCTAATGAAGGGAGAGAAACAAAGATGTGTGTTTTTTAAATTCCATTAATACCCTTTTACATTTAATGAAAATGTATATGAGTTTTTAGATAATTACATTAATGTCATCATTAATTACAATCATTGATCAAAAAATAAAGGGCCCATATTAACTTAAAATGGTTCTGTAAAGTTCTGTACATAAAATGAGTTCTCAATATAACACTCCACATAATATACAATAAGAAGTCTCCAGCATATATCATCGTCATAAAGATACTGACATGTCCTTGATCAAGTAAATAGTGTAATTGACCATATATTTCTAATAGTAAATTATAGGATATTCACTATATTTTTTAAACTGTAACATACGGACCACAAACTACTCATAAACAGAGTATGCGATCACATAATCTTTTATCTAGCATCTGATTAAACCCATAACACAATTGCTACTCTAAATCATGTGGTGATATTTATTTTTTACCATGTCGCTATTGAAAGGCTAATTTGATTCCTTGATTATTATTGATAACAACTATCCTATATATAGGATACAAGAGAACATTCTGGAATGATTACCATGGGCTTAGGCCCATTACAAATTAATGAATAATAAATGTCTTGACTAATAAATGTCTTGACTTGACTTGAATGTTTGAATGTTGACTTGACTTTCAATGTTGACTATTACGCCCCCACAGTTGGAGCGAGAAGAGGCCGTACGCTCAAACTGGAGCGAAAATCTTCAAACAAAGCTGAGGGAAGACCTTTGGTGAAGATATCAGCATACTAAAAATGAGATGGAACATGAAGAACCCGAACATGACCAGCTTTAACCATATCACGAACAAAGTGTATATCAATCTCAATATGTTTGGTGCGTTGGTGTTGAACTGGGTTGGCTGACATATAAACTGCACTAACGTTATCACAGTAAACCAGAGTAGCTATCAAAAGAGGAAAGTGTAACTCACAAAGGAGATTACAAATCCTTGCAGTTTCTGCAACAACATTAGCAACACCCCGGTATTCCGCTTCAGCACTAGAGCGAGAAGATGGTGTGTTGTCGTTTAGCAGACCACGACAAAAGGTTATCACCTAGAAACACACAATAACTGGAAGTAGACCTGCGGGTGGAAGGGCAACCTGCCCAATCAGCATCAGTGTACCCAACTAAAGATGTAGTAGCGAAAACATATAACTGAAGACCAAGCTCCAGGGTGCCCTGAACATAGCGCAGGATACGTTTGAGAGCAGCAAAGTGCGGCTCCCTCGGATCATGCATATAGAGACAAACCTGTTGAACTGCATAGGACAAATCTGGGCGAGTAAAGGTAAGATACTGGAGCCCCCCTGCAAGACTACGGTATAAAGTAGGATCCTGAACAGGAACGCCGTCCGGACCCAATTTGGAGTCAGTGTCAATTGGTGTCCGAGACGGGTTACAATTAACCATATGAGCTCGCTCAAGAAGCTGACGAGCATACTTCTTCTGAGACAAAAATAACCCTGTAGGATGACGAACAGCAGAGATGCCAAGAAAATAATTAAGTGCCCCGAGATCGGTCATATCAAACTCTTTATGCAAAGAGTCTACAATCTGCTGAAGTAGAACTGGAGAAGAAGCTGTGAGGATAATATCGTCCACATATATAAGTAAATAAGCAACCTGAGAACCCTGTGTATATATAAACAATGAAGAATCACACCGACTAGGAGAAAAACCAGCCCGAGTGGCATAACCTGCAAACCGCTGGAACCAAGCACGAGGTGCCTGTTTCAAACCATACAAAGACCTCTGCAAAAGACATACATGATTAGGATAACGAGAGTCAACAAAACCAGGGGGCTGATGCATATACACTGTCTCAGATAAATCACCGTTAAGAAATGCATTCTTAACATCAAGTTGGTGAATAGGCCACTGTCGAGACACAGCAAGGCTAAGAACGGTGCGAATGGTGGCCGGCTTAACAACTGGACTAAATGTCTCATCAAAGTCAACACCGTGTTGCTGATTACTACCGTTAGCAACAAGTCGAGCCTTATAACGACTCAAAGTACCGTCAGCATGAAATTTATGCTTAAATAACCACATAGATCGAACCAAGTTAACATCAGACGGCCTTGGAACAAGAATCCAAGTACCATTTTTAACTAACGCATTATACTCATCATACATAGCATTACACCAATTAGGGTCTTTTAGAGCAATAAACGGAGATTTGGGAATAGGAGAGAGAGATGAAGTGTGAAGAGAAAGACGTTCGATGGGTTTGACAATACCCGATTGAGACCGTGTGATCATGGGATGAGTGCGGGGTGGTTCATTAACTGGGTTGGTATTGGTTTGTGGATTTGGTGGATCGAATATGGGTGGTGGCAGCGGATTGTTTTGGGTTTGGGTTTGAATGTTGTTTGGTTCGTGACTAGTGGGCTGGTTGGTGGGGAAAGTTGGGCCTGGTGAATTTGGGCCGGTGTGAGGAGGACTTTGGGTTGGATCGGTAATTGGTGGAGCAGTTGGGATGCTCATTTGGTGTGGGATGTTTGTGGAAGGATTAGGAAGTTTGGATGCAAGAGAAGTGAGGAGGGGGGAAGGTTGAGTATCGAGGAAGGTGTAAGAAGGTGGCGAGGAAGGTGTCATAGATTTGTAAGGGAATTGTGTTTCGTCAAAGGTGACGTGTCGGGAGAGAATAATTTTGTTTGTCTCGAGGTTAAGGCAACGAAAACCACGATGATAGGCGGGATAGCCTAAAAAGATACATGGTGTGGCACGCGGGGCAAGTTTATGAGGTGAGTGGAGATGAGGGTAGCATAGACACCCAAAGATGCGAAGGTGCGAGTAATTGGGTGGTTTGTTGAAAAGGCGTGTGAAAGGTATATCGTTATGGATTGCGGTAGATGGTAAAAGGTTTAGGAGATAGGTGGCCATATGGAGGGCTTCGACCCAAAAGGTAGGGGGAGGTGTGCTTGAAAGAGAAGAGTACGAATGGTATTATTAATTGTTCGTATCATTCGCTCCGCCTTGCCATTTTGTTGGGAGGTTTTTGGGCAAGAGAATCTAAATTGGATGCCATTTTTGGCAAAAAGGGTGTGGAGTCGGTTATTATCGAACTCACCGCCATGATCACATTGGAAGTTTTTAATTTCACATTTAAATTGATTTTTAACATAGTTGCGAAAATGCAAAAATTTATCAAACATGTCAGATTTAGAACGAAGAGGATAAATCCATAGAAAATGAGAGAAATGATCAAGAAATAAGACATAATATTTAAAACCACTAGAACTAATAATGGGAGATGTCCATAAATCAGAATGAATAATATCAAAACAATGTTCGACAATAGAATCTGAACTATGAAAGGGAAGCTTCACATGTTTGCCAAGTTGGCAAGCGTGACAAATATGTGAAGATTTTTCTTTATTACATGAAATAAAACGACTAGAGACAAGCGAACGTAGCACTTGATCACCCGGATGTCCGAGGCGTTGATGCCACGTGGAGGCACTTGTCGAGAGAAAAGCAATGGGAGAAGTTGATGGCTTGGTAACTGGATAGAGATCGCTCGAGCTGTCACATCGAAGGAGGATATGACGAGTCAATTAATCATTCATAGAAAAACCAAAGGCGTCAAATTCAATTGTACAATTATTGTCCCTAGTGAACTGACGAACAGAAATGAGATTTTTAATTATATTGGGGGTTACAAGAACATTATGAAGATGAAGTGGGCGATGATGGGAAGGAATAATGTTATGGCCTGTGTTGGTGACGGGAATAGACTTGCCATCACCAACGTGAACAGATGGAAATAAGCGTTTATCAAAAATGGTACTTAAATTACTTGCATTAAAATTTAAATGAGAAGAGGCACCTGTATCCATGTGCCAAGTCGGGTCTTGCAGCGGCATAGTGCTAAACGCACTTGGTAAAGGAGTAGGTTGGGATGCATAAATAGCCGGAGCAGGACCGAGTATACCTTGACCGGGATGCGGCAATCTGTAATGCTTTTGTGGTGTAAACTGTTGAGCAACATTAGTCTTGTAGGCCACATATTGGGCTAGGGTACATGTGAACATATTGAAATACAATCGGTGATGATTTGAGATTACAGTAGTCGAGAGATATAGAGAGAACTTAGGGAGAGGGTCGACTTTTTAGAGAGAAATTAGGAGAGGATCGGTTTTTGCTCTGATTACCATAATGAAAGCTAATTTGATTCCTTGATTATTATTGATAACAACTATCCTATATATATGATACAAGAAAACATTCTAGAATGATTACCATGGGCTTAGGCCCAATATAAATTAATGAATAATAAATGTCTTTACTAATAAATGTCTTGACTTTACTTGAATGTTTGAATGTTGATTTTACTTTCAATGTTGACTAATAATATGTGGGAATGAATTTGTATGGGCGACAATGAGCAAGCAAAGCATGTGTTTTAGGCAAAACCCTTTATTTTTGCAACCCATCACATGCGTACATGTGTTTGTATGAATTTGTATAGCTTATCAACTCGCGTATTTGCTTATCATCACATCCATTAATTAATACATGCAGATGCATATAACGTATGATGTAAACTCATTTCACATGTCACGTGTCCCCCTTTCAAGATGCAAAAACACTGTTCATCGATGAACAGTGTTTGGTTTACTGTTCATTGATGAACAGTGTAGCCCATCGGCCTGGCCCGACGGTGTTACTGTTCATCAGAAGAAAAAAAACTTTACAAACCCTCTCCCCCCTCTCCTTTATAAAAAAAATTTGCTCGACACAAAATAGGAATTTTTTTTTACAAAAGCACTGATTTATTCATATCAAAAAATATCCGCGACATGAGGCCTAACACATATGCCTATATAAAAAAAACTACTAAACATGAGACCGAAAAAATAAACCCGCACAAAATAAATAAATAAAAATAACACCTCAAAAAAAAATTACGAAAGTACTGATTTATTCAGATAAAAAAATATCCGCGACATGAGGCCAAACACATACGCCCATACAAAAAATTACTCGACACAAAATAGGAAAGAAAAAAAAAATGTATGCAACATAAAAAAAACCTACTCGGCACAAAATAAGAAAAAAAAATTACAAAAGTACTTAATACGCGATTGCCATTTAATATGAGAAAAAAAACAAACTATTAAACATGAGCCCGAAAAAATAAACCCAAAAAAATAAACCCGGAAAAAAAAGAATAATGTCCTGCAACAACGCGCGAAAAATTAACGCCCGCAGCAACGCGCAAATAATCTTGCTTGTTTGCTCAAACTTTATAATTCTTTATATACATAAAGTTTTTTTTATATATGTAAGGTTTGTTTAATCTGAGACAGTTACAAAATGAAGTCATGACCATAGCTGTTAAGCTCTTAAGATCTTCTGATTTTACAATCATGTTAAACAAAAACGAGTCGATCTTTCATGAGATCTTAGAAAACACAGGATCTTAAGTATGATCTCGATCTCTTACCATAGGAATGTAAGATCCTATTTCCTTTTAATTAACGAACTAATAAACTATAGATGAATGAATTTTCTTAAAGTAAAACAATAAAGCAAGTGTGATTATAAATGTTTTTTAAGAGAAAAATATATAGTTTTTTTAAAAGATTCAGCGTCCTTAACTACCGGTTAGATATTTTAGTTTTATAAAGCATTAAACGTTGAATTTTCATATTATTATAATTTTAGATCTCTTATTTCTTCATAAATTTGTTAAACAATCAGCTTTAAATATGAATTACTTAACAAATAAGACTATTAAGCATTTAGGATTTTTCGATCTTGATTTGATCTTAAAATTTCGATATTTAAATGACAAAAACGATCTAAAGTAGGATCTCGATCTTAACAGCCTTAGTTATAATAACTTAAAATGAGAAAAGAATATTACCACCTATACTATATTATAAAGCATTTATGACATTTTATTTTTAGAAAATATGAAAAATTCATACTTTTAAACTTACTTATTATGAAAATATAAGGATGTGCAATCTTAACCATTTATCTGATTTTATGAAACCACATTTTAGAGTGATATGTGTCACTTGTTAATTAAAAAACCACATTTATTTTTAAATTAAAATATTTTTTTATCTATTTATTTTTTTATAATCTAATTTCATCATATTTTTTAAAATTTTATACTCTTTAATTCAATATCTATTTTAATATATTTTTATTAATTTTTAGTGTCCTTAAACCGCCGCTTTGCGTGGATACTGTGCTAGTACTAGATAACGACTCGATTGTATATCTGTCATATTATAGTTTTTGAGTACATAAAACGTAAGTTGAAAAACAATATCCTTCTTCCAAAAGGCCATAACTATGCACATGATAAGCTATTATATATGGTTCTTCATGTTATAACCATTAATTAAAAACGTTATTTTAATTGAGGATCGATGGCTGCGCGAATAGAAACGAAAAATCAAGACCCATAAGTCTAGGAAAGGGCATCATGTCTTGTCTACGTTATTTAATTTTGCTAGCTTGTTTATGAATTTTAAATTTAACAGAATATTATTAATAAGAAACTTTGTACATAGATATGAATATAATATACACAAGCAAAACTACGTTCTGTAACCTTTATTGTTAAAATCCTTGTAAACTTATCTATTATTATATAAAACTCTAACTTTATAATTATACGGAAATGTAAAACGAAAATATAAATAAGACAATATAGATTACATAGAAATCCTGTAAATCTTTGTATGTAGTCAAATTAAGTATTTTTGGATAAATATGTTCAACGAGTGATGAAATGTCGTTA
This sequence comes from Tanacetum coccineum, assembly GCA_026074375.1. NCBI lineage: Eukaryota > Viridiplantae > Streptophyta > Magnoliopsida > Asterales > Asteraceae > Tanacetum > Tanacetum coccineum. The sequence continues at coordinate 73,914 of BQNB010014405.1, forward strand.
TTTTAGTCTTCATAAACTGGCAACGCATGATTGGGCTAACGTAAACATACGGTTTATCAAAGGAAGGTTAAAATAAAAACACAAATATTCTTGAAAATCATAAAGGGGAAAAGATTTTTAAAAAAGTTCTCAAAAAATTTTAAAAAAATATCACAAAATCAGGTATGTTGGCATATAAAACTTTGGTAAAAGAAGTTTTTTTTAATTTTGAGTTTTTATACTTTTTTTTAATGAAAAAAAAGAAGAAAATTTGATGCACAAAATTTTTTTGATGCATAAATTTTTTAACTTATTATAGTTTGATGAGCAATAAAATTTTGGTGGAAAAAGTCAAAAGAAGTTGGGTATAAAAACGAATTTTTGATGTATAAAAAAGCGATTTAATGCACAAACATTTTTTTTATAATTTTTTTGGGCAAAACTATCCACTTTTAGAAAAACTTCCTTCAAAACTTTTTCATACACCAACATACACGATCTTGTGGAATTTTTTCAGAATTTTTTGAGAATTTAAAAAAAAAAATTATTATTCTCACGGATATTTGTCCTTTTATTTGATCTTTTTCCCGGTCTATCAATATTCATACGTTCTTTTATGTCATTTTATATTTTATTATCACAGCTACAGTTATGTTAACAAACATTTTTATAATACACAAAGCTACAGTTTGCAGCTTCATGTTACAGTTATCCGTTCATAGCTAATAGCTCACACCTATCATTTTACAACTAATTTGGTGGAAAAAGTTAAAAGAAGTTGGGTACAAAAACGAAAAAACGAATTTTTGATGCACAAAAAAACGATTTAACGCACAAACGTTTTTTTCATAATTTTTTTGGGCAAAACTATCCACTTTTAGAAAAATTTCATTCAAAACTTTTTCATGCACCAACATACACGATCATGTGGAATTTTTTCAGAATTTTTTGAGAATTTTTTTTTAAAAAAAAATCTTTTTATCATTCACACGGATATTTGTTTTTTTATTTGATCTTTTTCCCGGTCTATCAATATTCATACGTTCTTTTATGTCATTTTATATTTTATTATCACAGCTACATATGTTAACAAACATTTTTATAATACACAAAGCTATAGTTTGCAGCTTCATGTTACATTTACCCGTTCATAGCTAATAGCTCACACCTATCATTTTACAACTAATTTTAACAAACATACTCTTATTTTATCACAAATCTCATAATTTAGTTTATCCTTATTACCAAGGTCACATGACACTCATGAAATTTTGCGACATAGTGTTAATT
>BQNB010014406.1:0-75181 GCA_026074375.1 Tanacetum coccineum
TATACGTTCTTTCTCTAAGATGTATCTCTATCTCTTGAGCGTATATAAAACCTTAACCTAGGATCTCCTTTTATACACCACAAGGAGTCTGGTAGCAGTTTTACGTACCTATAAAATATATAATAATAATATTACTTAGGTAAATTCCAACTATTCACCTTTAACCAAGGTAAAAAGTCAAGACTTACAAAAATAATATATAAAATATATAATATACGTATGTTACCGGGTAAGTATGATCACCCGGGTCGTTTTCCCAATGACTAGTGAAATTGAATCCTCGTTTAAGTCCGGATTATGATTTGAATAAGCAAATGGATGATTTGATAGTCTATAGCAACAACTAAAATGGATAATTAAAAACAATTAAACAATTAAACTAATACGGGAAACAATTAAAACGCGACAAATAAGCAAATAGACTAAAATTAAACCCTAAGATTGCAAACTAATTTACTACACCTAAATTAGGATAAAAGAAAATTTTAGGAAAAAGAAAAACATTTTTTTTGATTATTTTTGAATTTATTATTACTTAAAAACTATTTAAATCTAATTAAATCCTAAAAATAAAAAAATAGAAAATAATTGAAATTATATTTTTCCTAAGTAAAATAAGTAAAAAGAAAATTTTAGAAAAAGAAATTACTATTTTTGGCTTTTTAGTTTAAAAGATATGATTTTTCTAAAATTTAAACTAATTAAAAACTATAAAAATAATAAAACTATTAAAAATAAAGTCCTAAAAATTTTATAAAATTTACACTAAATAAAGAAAATGTGCAGAAATTTTCTAAAAATAAAAGCCCTAATTTTTATCTTTTTATAAAAGTTTAATTAAACTAATTAAAACCTAACCCTAATTATTAATTAAAATTAATTAAAACTAATTAATAACTATCCTAGGGACTAACTGTGTAAAAGACTTAAGGGCTAACGGGACTAAAGCATTTAACAGGCAAGGATTAACTAAGAAACAATTGAAACAGAAAAATTACAAGATTGGTCCCTGAGGACCTAACCCGATAACAACCAAAGTCCTAATAAGCCCCTAAATAAGTTGAAGTTTACAAAGTGCTTTTTAGGAAAAACTCAAAAGAGAGAAGTTGTAGAACAGCTTGAGGAGAACAACTTTAATGAAAAGACTTATATCTAAAAGCCACAAATAAGCTCAATAAGAGCTTATTTATCAGCTGACCTCAGAAAGTGGGTGTTTGGGATTGTTTTCACTTAAATAGCTATATCAAGCTCAAATTAAGCTTATTGTGAAAGAAAAGATGTTCTAAAGAGCTTATGATCTGCTTAATCTAAAAATGAAAAGAAATAAAAGCTGGAAACACCTTAAAGCGACTAAAAATGATAATGAAAATGCTAAACTTAGTAAGGACACTTAAAGGCATAAAATCCAATTAAGCTAAAAAGCTCAATAGGCCAATTTGGACCTTAAGCTTTTGTAAACTACTTAACTTATATATAAGCTAAGAAACTAAATCATAAAATCCTAAACTATAAGCTAGAAAACTTGAACTAAAAGCTAAATGCTTAAACCTACTGTTTTTGGTTTTTTTTTGGAATTTTTATGACTTTGACAACTAAATTAAGCTAGGTAAATAAGCTAGAAAATGCAAATTAAGATTAAATTTATAATAAGCTATAACTAATCTAACTCCTACTTGAATCTAAGCACCTAAAACCTACTTATACTTAACTAAAAACTAGGCTAATAGTGACAGCAGTACTAACAGTACTAACTAACTTAGTACTGCTGATGCACTTTGCACAAGTGCAAAGCTATAGTGCAGGTTACCTAAGGGGTAAACCTGCACTTAGATACACTCAAATAGAGTGTACAACTAAAATGCTAACAAGATCTAAGCCTTTGAGGGCTTAGATCAAATTTTCACAAGCTAAAAGAAAGGAAAAACTGCCCTGGTGTAAAAACAAAGATAATAAGCCATATCTTTTGAAAATTAGCAAACTAACTTTTAAAAACTCTTAAACTACTGATTTTAAATGAAAACTCAACTTACTAAAGCAAATTGCATTTCCTAATTTGACTTTTTGAGGTCAAAACTACTTAAACCAAACACTCCTAATTAATATGACAGATTTTAAAGAGCTATTGAAATGAAATCTATTTATCTACAAGCTTGAAAGACCAGATGATACAAGTTTAATTATCCAAATAAGCATGAATTAACAACTAAATAAGCCGTAATCTAAAATTTAAGCTAATTTCTACTATTTTTGGTTTTTTATGGTTTTTAAGACAAATATATGTAAACCTATAATCTAAGATGACTAAGCTAAAATCAGATTATAAAAACTAAATAATAAGCAATATAGAAGGCAAATAGTACTAATAAGTAGACAAATAATCATTTATAGCAATGCCTACACTATAAGAAAAAATTTAAGCTAGAAAAGAATTATGAAAGTAAATGAAAAACTTTACTTGTGCCTCAGCTAAACAAAGCTCAACTCAATAATCACAACAAGCTCTAGCTATTCATCAGTGAATAAAGCTAGTATAAGTCCATGAGAATCCTTCCATTTTAGATCCCCCTTCCATAGCTTAAATCCAATAAGTCCAAGGTAAGGTAATAGTTTTTAAGCTGATTTTAAAGTAGTTTAAATAAAATTAAGGTTAATTAAGCTCAATCATGAGCTTAGAGACTCATGAGAGCTTATGAGTAGCTTATGGCTTTAGTTTAACAATTGATATGAAAATTAAGAGATTATGAGAGATTTTCTAAAAACTGAATTATCATTAATAAAAAGCTTAGTTACAATACTTGAAATGAAAGTTACAATGTTTAAAAGGTAAATTAAGCTGGAAAAAGGAAATTAAGCTAAAACTTAAATCTAAAGCTACAAGCTAAAAACTAACTAGGTGAAAAAGAAAAAAAAATGTATATGTGTGTATGAACTGTTGAGGGCTATTTATAGTTGATCAAAGAACCTTCTAGCCCCTTGCCTTCATCAATCATCCACCCTTGATCTTTCTTTCATTTTTGATCTTTGTTTTTGGCCATTGGATCACTAAGTGACCTCACACGGATTGCCAACGTGGCAATCCATGTGAGGCACACTTGTGTTTCTTCTCTAAGTAGATTAGCACAAAAACCCACCACTATGTGTGCTTTCCCCATGGCTGACGTGTCAAGAGCTTGAGTGGGAGCTTAAGTAACCCTTGATTTGACTGATATGACCCTTCCATAGTGTTAACGAGCTCATGAATTGACCTTCTAACCCTTTAATTCTCATTTGCCCTCTCATTTTTAATCTATGGTAAATCAATGAAGACGATGAACAGTAAATGGTCTTCGCGTCATTTTTTTATAACTAAATCGGGGTAAAAAAGGTTTAAACTTTAGCTTTATGACAACACAAGCCCCTCTCATTACTTTTCCCTTTTCTAGTTATAAATAACTTTCGAAAATTGCAAGTTTAACCCTTATGGTTTATTTAAAAGGGAAGTGGGCTAGTAATGGGCTTATGAATTAGGCTTTTGGGCTTACTAGATCCGGGTAAGGTATTTTAGGGTAGTTGAAGGCCCATTAAACTTTCCTGGGCCCAATAAGGGAGGAGGGAACATTTTTGGACTTTTGTAAAATTTGAAGGACTGGGATTGGATTATTGTGAGGTTTTGTCTTGTAGTGGTTTACTGTTGTTGACTGGATTTGACCGCGGTCTTTGATTTTCTGGCTTCGGCTTTGATTCTTTGGCTTCTTTTTGTTCTCTTTTGATTCTCGTGTCCGTGCTTGCCTGTTTTTGACTGTTTTTTTGTGATATTTGATTTATCCGCACCTGCACACACAAAACACAAATACAAGCATATTTTTGCCATTTTTTGTCTGTTTTGGGTTTAATTGGGTTGTTTTAGGTATAAACGGATATGTGTATTCTACACTTATCAACTAACCATGGGTTTTACGCGAATGAGGATGTAATCGAGCATGCATGTCTATTCCGTCGTTACGACCATGTATGCATGTCTTAGCTGCCTTGTTGGTTTATTACTATTGGTGAAACTTAAAAGGTTCCTACCCTATATCATTCTTCATCCTAACCGTTGGTTAAATTTGAATGGGGATGTGATCGAACACACATGTCTATCCCGGTGTTCTAGGTGTGTATGTGTGCTTTAGCTGCCTTGTTGGAGTGGTACTTCTGGTGAAAGATTGTAGAATGATCAACCGTAAGTATTTCCACACAAAAAACCCATATTTACCTTTATAAACTTGTTACTCCTTGGCATTAGTGGTGGAGATGTGTATCCTTGCCAAGCTTATGATAGAATACTCATCACGATCGAGCAATTGAGCGAATTAGTTACATGTTACCACATAGATTAGTTGAGTGATTTGAGTGTTTTCATCTTCCTATTTTGTGAGGTGTATTGGATTTGGTTAACATTGAAATAGATTCGAATAAAGCCTTTAACAGAAAATCCTTAAGGGATACATTTTTAAAAACTTCTAAAGGCTACTTGAGGATAAGTAGGATTCAAGTGGGGGGATATTTGATGACATCAAATAACGTCTATTTTATAGCATCATTTATCCCATGATATTAACCCATTTTGTATAGTTTATTGCAATAAATATTACTTAGTCTTTATATTTATTGAGGAATTGGCAGTAATTATGGAGATAATTGGTGAAACTTAGCAAAAGGCGTGACATTCTGGAGCATAAACGAAGATATTTGAAGATTATTCCGCTGCACTAAAAGCCAATACGCCGTTCCATCAGGGAATACCTAATCATGGCGTATCCATGCCTGCACCACCACAGACCACAAAAACGGCTAACATGAAATGATCAAATACGTCATATCCATACGGGACTCAATATGCCGTATTCAAGATATGAATCAATATAATATTCCTAGAAAGATATCAAATGTTGTCCAAATCTAAGAAATCCCTAATACGCGTATCCAAGTACATAGTATATTCCGTATCCAACCGGACTTCCAGACCTAATAAATAGAAAACGCAAAAACTTAGTTTTAGGTGAGCTAGAAATCATTGAGTTTTAAGTGTGCTAAATCATATTCTCGATACCTAAACCACAAAAGTCAATTTTCAGAGGAGAAAAAGAGCAGAAGAGGTCGAGCAACGTATTCAATTCCATAGGAGACATCGTGTAATTCCATATACTTTTGTAATCGTTCAGTTTTTGGTATCATTCGTTAACTCGGTTAGTTTACCTTGGCTAAATTATTACTCTTGTATTTATTATGACGTTTGAAGGCTAATACCTTCGGGTATTAGCCATTATTATGAAGATCTGAATGTTTGGTATTTGTTTATATCGATTTCTTGATTTATCGTTGAGTGCTTGTTTATGTTTATCAATTTATACTTGTTTACGCACTTTTGTATGCGACCTATCATTCAACTGGATCTAGCAAAGTGGACCAAGTAGATCTAGAGTCCAGGATAGCTCTCCATATAGTAATTTATACATCTAGAATAATAGTTACACAAGTATTGTCCTTCAAAGTCTGTGTCTAGGATACGCTTTGGGCTTAACTAGTTAATTGGATAATGCTGATGGTTTATTGATCGTGTTGACTAGCAGGTGACCTAGATAATTCAACAAATAACGTTCTGATTACATTGGATAGTTGGACAAGTAGACTACTAGTGTATAGATTGCCATTAAGCGGTAAGTGGGTAAAGTCTCTATGTGTTAGGGTTTAACAAGATCACCATTGCTTTAATCCCTAAGATAGATTATAATAAGCAAATATGGATGCTTTATGTGGATGCTTTAGTTGAAACATAATTAATGTTTCTAGGTCTTAGGATGATGTAACGCCTAAGTCTTAATAATGATATGCCACCTCGAGAAGAAATCATTGCAGTTAATAAACAAACCAACGTTCTAATAAGATTAATAATGGTTAATACAGTTTTCTTATATAAGGTTCGACCGCTCTTTTATCTTTTGTCTATTAGCTTGTGCGGGTAACAGTGTCTTGAATTGATTGTAGTCACCAACCAAACCGTGCTAGTCTCTTAGGCTGAAAACCCCTTTTTCCCGTTAGAATTAGGATTTAGGCTGACATAGGTTTAACATAGGATTAGAATAGAATTAACATAGATTAGATAACTAATACATTAATTAAATTGATAGGTTTAACCTCGCTCTTAGTGATCGACACCATACTTACCATGAAACTACTACCGATCGGGTACACTGCCCGTTAAAGTGTTATTTTTGGTTGAGTCGGCAAAATATAAATTTAAAACTTGAAACAATAAAATATACACCACACAACGACACATGAATGATGAATGATGAAATTGAGTTAGGTTTTGTGATTAGAGAGTATATGATTGAATGAAATCGATTAAAGGAGTGATTGAAACCCTTAATCGAAGTATTTATGAAAATACCCTCAACAGCATTAACGTTCAACATCAGTAGTAAGTTATGCCTAGCAGCATTAACTTATACCTAACATCATTAAGTTATGCCAGCAGCATTAAGTTATGCCTAGCAGCATTAACTTTGAGTCACCAGTATTAACTCCAATTCCAGTCCAAACACTCTGTCTGTTTTTAATATATTCAACTCTCTTTTTGTTTTTCAACTCACCACTTCTCTTAGTTATTTTACTTACCAAAACTCTCTGTCTGTTTTTATTCCTCACATCTCTCTTTCTGTTTTTAAAGAAAACCCAACTAAACCAATTGTAATCATCTGTGATAACTAGACAATACATCTTTTTCATTAAGCTTTTTTAAAATGTTAGACCAAACAAATCCATGTGCAACATATGCAAAGGTTGGCTGATTGAACTTACTATTTTGGACTTACAAGAAGCTCTATGTTGCTTTCCCTTTTGACAAGCAACACATGTTTGTTATTTTCAAAAAGTTTTGAAGGTAAACCTCTTATAAGATTTCCCTTAATCAGTTTATTCATAGTTTTAAAATTTATGTGTCCAAGTCTCCTATGCCAAAGTTTAGATTCATTAGATGTGGCTTTTGCAAAGAGACAAGTTAGACCTCCTTTAGGAACAATATTCTTTAAATCAACACTATACATATTGTTCTTTCTAGGAACTTTAAATAAAACTTGACTTTCATCAGTTAACTTAAAGTTGGGATAATTCATACATTTCAGTGTCATTAAAGAGAACACTATTCTTTTTGTCACACATTTGTGAGACACTAAAGAGGTTAAACTTTAACTCTCTTACAAAATACACATTCTCAAAATCTAAATTACCAGTTTTGATTGTACCTTGATAAGTGCTTAATTACACATATCTTTTACCTCTGAAAACGAGCTTAAATGACCAAAAACAGACAAAAACTGCCAAATATATGTTTGTTTTGCATTTGTATTGTGCAGGAAGTGGATATCAACAAAAAGACAGAAAACCAAGCCAAAATGACAAAACTGAGCATGGAATGGAAAAGACTGTGCAAAATCAAGGCCAAAGTCCAAAAATGCCAAAGTCAGAGTCAATACTGAAGAATACTATTGAATGCAATCTTTACCCATCTGATGGGCCGGGAAAGCCCAATAGTATATTTATGAAGACTGTGAAGACCAAATGGGCCCTCAATCAATTTACAACAGCCCATTTGTGTGCAATTGACAAAGACTGTGAAGACTTTGAAGGCCCAATCCTAGCCCAGTTACAGCCAATCTCAGCCATTGTACAAACAAAAGCCCAATAACCAACCCTGTACTTTATTGGGCCTTAAAAAGCCCAATAACTCAAAACCAAACCCAATGGGCCCAATACACAAACCCAAACCCCCCCCCCCCCCCCCTAAAACCCAGTGGCCCAATACAAACCCAAGCACACAATACTCTTTTCTAAAACACAAGACCCAAAAATGTAAATTTAAAACTTGTTTTATAATTAAAAAATGAAAAATAAAGAAAGGGGCCAAAAAAATGCAAGTTTTTAAAGTTATTTTATAGGAAAAATGGTTTAATAAAACACAAGGATGTTTTTGCAAATTTTCAAATTTTTTAGTTATAAAAAGCAGGGACCATTCATTGCAATTTGCCAAACTCCTTTTAATTTTAGTTTTAACACAAGGGCCAAGAACTGTCACTTTCTAAATATGTATAACAGAAAACTTGGCTAACAAAATGAATAGTGAAGGAATGATGGGGGGGCATATCTGGCTCTTCCCCATTCTTTTCCTTTTTAAACCCTGCAACCCACCCCTGCCCTACCCCACTCCCGCCAAAACCATACCACCCAATTTCCCACGGTTTTTTTTGCCAAAACCTCCGCTCCATGCTCACCCTAACCTATTCCACTTACCCTGCCCTTATAACCCCTTTCCCTGTCAAAACACACAACCCGAGCACCCCCATGAATGGTGAGATGAAGAGAAGACCAAATGGAGGGCTAGGATTGAGTGTGAGGCTTCCTACACTCACAACAAACACAGCCCAAGAGCTAGAAATGTTTGAAGACCTCTATAAAAGAGAAGAAGACAACCCGAAGACATCATCTTTTTTTTACCTTTCTTAGTTTAAATCTTACTTAAGTTTGCTTTAAAAATCATTGTACTCAGTTTCTTTTCAAGTTTTTATTGTAATACTTTCAGTTTTAATAAAAGTTAAGTGTTTTTGAGAAAATTGCTATTGTGGAAATTTCAAGCATCATTTAAAGCTGTTTAAATCTGTTAAATTGTTTAAACATGTGTAAAAGTTATTAAGGTTCACTTGTAATCACTTATATCAGCCTTATTTTACCCAAAAATCAGTTAAAAAGCTATTTTATATATTTAAGGGAGTGTTTGGTTTAGACCCAAAATGGGTCATTTTGGGTTTGGTATGGGTCAAGCTCACTCAGCCAACTTTGGCTGAGTGTGTGGGTTTCATTAGGCCATTTTAATCACTATCTTTAGTTTAAAAATAAGTTTTTATGTTTTTTTTGGTTTCTGTCAAAATTTGAATAAGCCACTTTGAGCTTAAAGGCTTAAGCTGCTTATGCAGCTTAAGCACACTTTTGTTGTGCTCTTTGTTGTGTTTCTAGCTACAAAAAACCCACCCCTTATGTCTGTCATTTAACCATAAGCCCAAGTCAAGTGTATGTATGCATGTGTGTTTGTGAAATCCTTTTTTTTTACCTTTTTTTTCACCATCTTTAAGCCCAATAATCGCAGCTTTAATTAAGCCCTACCTCAAAACTTTGAAAAATTAAGCTTATTTACACACTTTCAATTGTTGTACTTCATTTTGGCGAATAAGCAATAAGAGCTTATTTCAATAAGTTCAAAAAGCCCCTAGCCACTGCCATAACCTCCCCTGGTGCTGAAACCAATTTTCAGCACCCTTTTTATAGCTTATTTTGTATTAAGCCTTAGGATGTTTTTGCTTTTTAGTGTCGCATATAGTAGCTCCACTTAAGCCCCCAAAGTAGCTCAGCTTAATTCCTTTTCTAGCATGGTTTATCTTAGGTTTAAAGTAGCACTTTTTCTGTTTTCTTTCTAAAACTGTTAACATAAGCTTAAGTCTCTTTCAGCTTATTTTAGGGGTTATTAGATAACTTAGCTTATTTTAGGACTCCCCTGACCCTTATCCTGTCCCCTATGTTTTCTAGCTGATTGTTGGCTTAAACCCCAAAAGAAAGATAAATAAGACTAAAAGCTTATTTAGCTTTTGCAAGCCCCAAAGCTCACTTTTTGGCTTATTCTTGAGATTCGCTTAAGTGCCGTTTATGAAAAATGTCCCTTAAGCCCTGAACTAAGTTTGCTTCTTGGCTTTTTGTAATACGACTTTGGACCACCTTGCAGTCGGGGCCACCTCAGGGACCATTTGTGTAATTTTGTTTTCTTTAGTTACCTTGTTAGTCCCTGTGGGGGATTAGGTTAGCCTGTTACCTGTTAGTCCTTGTGTCCTATCTCTGTTTGTACCCTTAGGTTAACTTTAGTTAGATTATTTAATTCTAATTAATTAAAATTAGGTTTAAAATTAATTAGTTTAATTACTTTAATTAAATATAAAAATTAGTGGCTTTTTAATTTTTATCTTTTTTCTAAACTTTATTTATTTTATGTATTTTTCTAGAATTTTTATAACATTAATTTTTGTCTTTTTTAATTTTCCAAGTTTTAATTAGTTATAATCTTAAAAATTTATAAAAAAACCAAAAATTTATAAAAAAAATATGTTTCTTTTTTTCTACAAAATTTCTTTTGTCATTTAGTGTCTAGGAAAAAATATAAAATTTTAGTGTAGGCTTAATTTTTCTTAAATTTCAGTGTTGACCCGTTTTACGCGGTGCATTTTAGTTTCTTTGGTTTTACATTCAAAACGACCTCCGTTTTTAGTTCTCAGTTTTCTTTATTTTTCAATTAAGTTATTAGAAGTTTAATTTTGAGTTTTAATTTAATTTAGCATTTAATTTTCTTAATTTTTGTATTAAGGGGTTCCCGATACCTGATTCTGTTCCCCGTATTTAATTGAGATTTAATTTTAGGATTTCTCTATACTAATTTGTTTCCGTAGTTTTTTAGACCCTATTTCCTTACATTTTGTTTCCCGTAGATTTCTTAGATTTTATTTAATTAATTTAGTTGTAATTATATCAGTGTTCATATCTATATTCTCATCGGTCAATTCTCTTAAACCAGGATAATTTTCAATTGCAGCCTCGTTGGGACATACGACCCGGGAATATCTCTTCCGGAATCTTTTTATCATTGATTCTCATATATTTTAGCCTTTTGTAGATTTTTACCTTTTTGCCTTGGTCAAGGGCATTTGGTTGAGATCTGCATTTGTGTTATTATATACGTATACTATTTTGCGAATCAATTTTTGGCGCCGCTGCCGGGGAGGCATTTGCTACGATTTCTATCCGACTTTGATCTGAACTTGTCTTATTATTAATATATCATATTAAAAAAAAAACACAAAAATATTTTTCTTTTCTTTTTGTATACATATATCTAAAAAATTTAAAAAACCAAAAAAATCAAAAATATAAAAAGTGTCCATAACAAAATATTATATTCATAATTGTAAAAATACAAAAAATATTCTCCACTGAGGTATTATCACAATAAGTTCCGGTGAACTACTGAGTTCCCAATCGAACTAAAGATTTAAAACTTGCCTTCTGTGTCACTTACGATATACGGCTCACCTCATTCTGATTAACAAACTATAAAGTGGGTTTAAGGAGGGTTGTTCCTAGGAACTACGACCCGAAAGGAGAAATAAGCTTCGCGCTATTCCTACTCCTCCCTTCACTGTGCGTTTTTCTTTGAGAGCTACCGTGAAGTAAGATCGATTATTTGGTTAAGGGTTGGTCTATCTCTTGTCCGTTTAAAATAGACTGTGAATATATTTTAAATCCAAAAAATCAAAAAAAAAAAAATTAGTGTAAATTCTTGTTCATTTACATTTGTGTGCGCACTCGTTCTCAGTCCCGTGAGCAGGCCTCCTCCACCAGAAGGACCGCAGTTGTTGTCGAACTCTTCGTCTAGAATAACCCATTTCAGGAAGATCTAACGTGAGCCAATCGGCAGACACTCGAAACTATGGCTCCATTGCTCCAAGCCCCCACGAGGGGTACGAGTCGAAATCCCTTATTCCTGAAATTGTGCAAACAATTTATACTGAGGCATGGGTTAATCATCTTGTCAAGAACAAACAGTTCTTCGGTCATGACAAAGAAGACCCGCATGCTCATATCCGTTACTTCAACAAGATCACCTCCACACTGAGGGTCCCCAATGTTCCAATTGCTACGATTAAGCTTATGCTTTTTCCATTCTCTATCGAGGGAGCAGCCCGAATATGGCTAGAAAAAGAACCCCCTCGATCCATTCAAACTTGGGACGATCTTGTATACCAAATTCATCAACCAGTTCTTCCCCTCCCTCTAAAAGCGATTTCGCAATGAGATCACAGATTTCAGCAGAGGTATCGATGAATCGTTTTAGGAGGCTTGGGATCGTCTTCAATGATCTACTTTAGGGGCATGTCACCCATGGATTCTCAGAAATTGCATCAACTTAGATCATTCTATAATGCTTTGAACAATTAATGATCAAGATTAATTGAACTCGCTGCAGGATGGAAACTTTTTGGACAAAATGCCCCGCGAATGTTTAAAATCATCGAGAGCAAGTCCAAGGTTCACATAACACGAGCTAAGCAGTTGTTGCAAGGTCAAGTACGACTCTTCACCCAAGCTGTTTCATTCTGATGTTGCTAACTTAAAGGATATTGTCCGAGCATTGCGCTTAGACAAGAAGAAACCAAGCTTCTGCTCCAGCTCCAGTCCGCACCTGTCAAAGCCAGTTGAGCTAAGTTGTGTTACTTGCGGTGGTGCGCATTCTCACCAAACTGTCAGCCACTCGTGGGCAACGTTTATGGGAAACATTTCTGAGTATTTGTCACAAGCGCTGCAGCTAATTCAACCAAGTAAGCTCAATTTCCGACTCAAATGGTTTACAAAAATCATATTGCCTCCAGGTGTTTCCAACCGTTCAGAACTCTCCACGCTAATAATGCTAACAATTTCAATCGGGGGAATTACTTTCACAAAAACCGGGAGGAGAATTTCAACCTCAAAACAAGAGGTGGATTTGTTAATCGTCAATTTCAGTCAAAAGCAACCTTCATAGACCCTGGTTAACAGTCTCCCGGTTATCAAGCCCCCGTTCCTCAGACACACAGTGTCACCAAGACCGTTTTGAAAACTACGTAAGGCTAATGATGAGTATCATGAGAAATATGCAAAATAACCTCCAAAACCAGGGGTAGAGCATGCATATCGAAACAGCCAAATTGAACAACAATGGCAAATCTGACTGATATGTTGGCTAAGTTTGTAATGCCACTACCGCTTCTACTTCAGGGTCTGGGACACTCCAATGGTAACACAGTCTAACCTAGAGAAGGAACTTAAAAGGGTTTCACTACCGAAGCGGTGTTGCATATCAAGGACTCCAATTCCTACTTCTTCAGTAGTGAAGCCAATACCCGAGGTGACAAAGGACCAAGTGCACCCTTCTTGCTCACAAAGTACTGCACCCGTCCAACCTCCGGTAGGTCCTGAACCAATCACAACTCCAGTTCTTGAGCCCATTGTTGCTCCTGTTGTTGCTCCCGTGCCAAACACTAAACCTTCAGTTTCTCTTCCATATCCTTCGAGGCGTGATAATGAAAAGAGCCGTAATCAAGCTAATGAACAAATCGAAAAATTCTATGAAATCTTCAAAGAGCGATGATTTTCGAGTTTAGCTTTACGGATGCTATGTTTGATGCCCAAATTCCCCCCCCTCGAACTCTAAGAACCTTTACTTGGGAATTAAGAGGAAAACTTTATTGAGTGGGCTCGACCTTCCTATGAACCATGTCTAGCTCGAATTCGAGGATGAACATGTTCGGCGGTCCTCTTTGAACATGTTACCCAGAAACCTTGGAGACCCCGGCAAGTTCTTGATTCCTTGTGAATTTCCAGTGATGGAGGACGGCTTAGCATTAGCCTCGATCTCGGTGCTAGCTTAATCTAATGCCTCATTTTCAGTCTGGGCAAAAGCTTTCACTTCCCCCCCCCTCATGATCTTCTCCAACTGCATGACACTCGAAACTTGCGGATCGATCAATTCTAATCCAATGGGAATGCAAAAGACATTCCCCCCCCATAGAGTTGGTGTATTACACTTTCCAGCCGTTTAGTGGTGGGATTTTGATCCAGACCCCCGAGTCCCTTTAATTCTCGGGAGGTGCTTCTTAAAGGACAGTCGTCTTGTGATCGCTGGTGGCACAAGGGTGAATTAACTCTTAGAATAGGAATTGAAAGCCATCAACTTACAATTTGGATCAGACTTCGAGATACTGGCCATAATTTAAACTCACATGCCGGCAAACATGTTTGACGTATTGATATGACTTTGTGGAGGAAATACTCTCAAGTAGTTCTTGGTTTCACTGATATAATCGCGAGTGGAAATTTCCACTCGTATTATGATCCAATTGTTGCAACTTATTCTCCACTACCCTAACTCCATTTGGGCTAGTGATTCCTGCTTCTGAAGAAGTCGACTCTTTCTTTGTCTAGCAGTGATCAGGATTGTCCGCATATAAGCCATTTCTACTATGATCTGAGGGGACATTCTTATTCTAGAGCCATCTTGAATAGTGAAACCGCCACATCCCCTCCAAGTTCCATGGAAACAAATCCAACTTATCTCCCAGAAGTACGAACTGAGCTTAAGGTCTGTGAACTAATACAGCAATTCTTCGTTGATGAACTACTGAGGTGAACTCAAGGGAATTCCTCGCATCTCGAGTATGCATTTTTGGAGGCGACAAACAGTTGCCCGTCATTATGATAAAGAGTTGGATGTTGAGAAATAATCCTGCTCTCGGTAAAGGTGCTAATGTCCCACAAAGCGAGCTCTCGTTGGAAGCTTTCTGACATTCAGGGGTATCTCAACCTCCGAAATTTTGTATCCACAAGATTCTTATGGAAGAAGATATGCGCCAGCAGTCAACATCAAAAGAGTAATCCAAATCCACGATGTTCTTTAAAAAAGGAGGTTGAAAAACTTCTCGAAGTGGATTGATTTACATATCTCGACAGGCCCTGGGTTAGCCAAATACATGATGTTACCAAAGGAAGGGAGAATGACTGTGGTAGTGAACGAGGAAAATGAGTTGTTTTTTTTCTTTTTCCAACGTTTGGTTACCGGATGGCGAGTGTGCATTGACTATCGTAAGTTAAATGAGCCACCGCAACAGACCACTTCCCTCTACGTTCTGGGACAATATTGCTCGAGAGATTAGCGGGGAATGAATACTACTGTTTCCTCGATGGTTTCTCCGGGTATTTCAAATCCCATTGACACCCGTTGATCACGAAAAGACTACTTTTACTTGCCCATAGGAAGGTTGCTTACCGTCGCCATGCCTTTCGGGCATATGCAATGCTCCAGGCACGTTTCAACGATGTATGTTAGCAATTTTATACATGGTGAGAAGACGATGGAAGTCTTTCAGGACGGCCTTCTCGGTCTTTGGGAATCCCTTTCCAAAATGCCTCTCCCGTTTAGACACATGCTTCAAAGGTGTGAAGACACCAACTTAAGTCTTAACTGGGAGAAGAGCCATTTTATGGTCAAAGAGGGCATTGTCCTCGGCCATAAGATTTCTAAGAAAGGGATTGAGGTTGACAAAGCCAAAATCGATGTCATTGCAAAATTACCCTCATTCCACCACTGCAAGGAATTAGGAGTTTTCTTCGGTCATGCCGGTTTTTACGCGTGTTCATCGGATTTCTCAAAGATATTCCCGACCAATGACCCTCTCCTTGAGATAGAATACTCCTTCATCTTTTCCGATGACTGCATTGAGCTTTCCAAAACATTGAAAAAATAGATTCGGAAGATCCAATCTTTGCTTGCTCCAAACTGAGGGACCTTCCATTTGAGCTTCTGTGCGATGCAAGCGATTTGCCTTAGGTGCAGTTTTGGGGCAACGTCATGAGAAAAACGCTTTGGCATCTCCACTATGCTAGTAAGACTTATTTGAAGCACAACGCCTACACTACGACTGAAAAAGAAATTACTCGCCATTTGTGTATGCTTTCGAGAAATTCAGGTCTTACCTCATCATGAACAAAAGCTTCAGTGCTACGGACCATCGCCCTTAAGTATCTCTTTGCTAAAAAGGATGCAAGGCGAGATTGCTCCGATGGGTTTCCTCCTCCAAGATTTGACTTCAAAGTTATTATACTAAAGGAGCGAGAACTCGCAGCGATTCATCTGTCCAGATTGGAAAAACCCGTATGAAAACGTCATGCTCCTCAAGAGATAACTGAAAGTTTTCCTCTTGAGACGTTAAATTTGGTGACCTTTCGTGGAGCTTCTAGAACCCGTGGTTTGCCAGATTTGCCAAATTTCACGCGGGTAACTTCGTTGTGAAGGGCATGTAACCCAACAGAGAATAAGTCTTCAGGACGTGAAAATTATTTTTGGGATGACCCTTCTTGTTTATAAAAATTTGTTGCAGATCAAGTGATAGGCGATGTGTGCACGGCAAGGAAGCTCTCGACATCTCGATGCTTGCCACAATGGACCCCGGGGGACATCATGGTGCAAACTCACAGCAAAAGATTCTGACTCCGGTTTCTTTGGCCCACCATCTATAAAGATGCCCACGAGTTTGTCAAGATCTGTGACTCGTGCCAACGTAAAGGAAAAACATCAAACGTGATGAGATGCCTCAAAACTCCATCCAAGTTTGAGAACATCTTTTGACATGTGGGGCATGGACTTTATGGGCCCGTTCCGTCTTCACGAGGGAAACAAGTATATTCTCGTGGCAGTGAATATTTGTCAAAAGGTGTTGAAGCAAAAGCCGCTCCCCACCCTGATGCCCGAGTAGTTTGCCAAAATTTTGAAATCTCTCTTCGCAGATTTGGTGCTCCCCGTGCAATCATACGTGATGCGGAACCCATTTTTTGTAATTGACCAGTTAGCCAAAGGTCATGCAGAATATATGGAGTTACTCACCGCTCTCCACGCTTATCACCACAAAACAAGAGGGCAAGCTGGAAGGTATCAAATCGTGGCTTGAAAGAATCCTTGTAAAGAACCTTAGGTGAAAATCCGTGCCTCCTGGTCGGACAAATCGTGATGCACATGGCTTTCCGCACAGCTTACGAAACACCATCGGGTGTATCCATTACAAGCTTGTGTATGGAAAGGCATTTGCCCATCTTCCGATCGAGCTGAGCACAAGCTACTGGGCCTTAATAGCAAGCAAACTACGATCCGGTAATTACGGGGTGAACACCGGAAAGTTCAACTCAAATGAATTAATGAAACTTGTGAACATGCCTATCGAGAACCCCTCTTTGATCTATATAGGCCAAAACAAAGAGCTCCCTGACTCTAAGATCAAAAACCGTGTTTTCAACATCGGTGATAGAGTCCTCCTCTTTAATTCAAGATTAAGATTTTTCGGGCAAAATAAAATCCCGTTGGAATGGCCCTTTCACATCACTAAAGTATTTCGTCGGCACTGTTTTATTCCCCCCCCCCCCCCCCCCCCCCCCCCCCCCCCCCCCACCCCCCCCCCCCCCCCCCCCCTTACTTGAGCTTTCAAGCCAACGGTCCAAATTTTTCTAAGTGGAATGGTCATCGGCGTCAAGCACTACTTGGAGGGAAACGTACCACATTGGTAGTTCAGGATCTCCAACTTTTCCTAAGGATCCATAAATCCTTGTGATGGTCAAGCATCGCGACCTAACAAGCGCTTCGTGGAGGCAACCCCATGCTTATCACGTAGTTGTAATAAGTGTTGTTGTTTGTGTAAGATAGCCTTGTTCTTTTCCATTCCCCGTGTTTCCATGTTGTTGTTGTTTTATTGTCCAGGGGATTGCCGGATTATGAAGACTCTTCAGTTTTGTCTTCATCAAGAGTTTCACATCTTCAGCTTCAATTGGGAATCGATATCTAATTTATCAAACTAACGTTTTATTCTTTTGGCATACCTCATAAACGGCTTAGGATTAATGTTAGACCCTTCAAACATCGAGGACGATGTTTAGTTCTGTTTGGGGGGGTAACCTCGATTTGATTGTTTCTGACCGCATTGTTACCCGTAAACCCGTTTTACCACCCAAAATTACCAAAAAAAAATGAAAAAAATGACAAATTTTCAAAATTTATAATAAGTGTTTTGTCGCGTGTTTGTGTTCTTTTTGGGTAGAATAAGAATAATTTTTGACTTGATCGGGCGTGTTGAGCCCTAGCTAGTTCCTTTAGGCCAAGCTTTCACGAATTCTATTGCTTTGAATTTTAATAATGTGAAGAACGAGAAATGATAGAGTTAAATATAAGTTTATGTGCCAAGCAAGATTCTTCTAAAAACTTATACAAGTAACTTGTGGTTTTCTCTCCCGTGAATTTCTAATCCGCCTAATCATACGTACTCAATTTAATTCAACTAAGTCAATCGATGTTTTCAGAAAAAGCTTCAAATTTGTAACTTGAGTTTTCAAAGCGAGATTTTGTAGTAATTTAAAGATAAATGCCAAAGAAGCATGAATGAAATGTGAATGCAAAAATGCATGAATATTGAAATTTTGCCAATGAAGCATGCAGTTGATATTATGGAGCAAGTAAAAGATGTGTCGTGATATCCCACTCCGTTAACCACGAGGTGGGGGTTCAAACTAAGACGTCTTTGCTTCTAAGGATTTGGTGTGTCGTGATATCTCACTTGGAAGAAAGGTCTAGGTGAGGGTTCAAACTAAGACACCAATCCTTAGCCATATTAGGAATAAGGTGTTGATGTGATTTCCCACTACGCTAGCAACGGGGTGGGTTTTCAAACTAAGAACACCGGTCGTTGGTTGTGATATCCTGCTCCGTTAACCACGAGGTAGGGGTTCAAACTAAGCAACGCATTCCTAAGCTTTAAAGAACTTATGATTATGATGTTGAATATGTTGCAAAAAGTTCTAAAGTTTAAATCTCGAAATCAAGTTACGAAGTCTTAATAAGTTGTTGCTTTGAGTCATGATTCATTTTGAATTATGACTATGAAAATAAGTTGGTCTATGGTTAAATTAAAATGAGTACACACATTCAATCGTATATCCATGTTGGGAGTTGAAAATTCACAAGTCATAAGTATGAGGGCTTAAACATCTAACTTATTATCGACAAAGATCTTGTTTAATTGCTTAGCTTGGAAACTTGTGGAATAAAATCGAGGCCGATGACATTATCCGACAGGACATCCGTAGTCACTCTACGGGCGCTTCTCATTCTATGATCCCGGTATTAATGAATTTAAGAAAGTAAACTTGTTAAATGAGAAAGCCAAAAATAGTAGTTGTAGAGTAGTGTAAATTTCAGAAAATGGTGAACGGGGCTTACGTGTTTACTTCATAACATTGTGTGAGGACACACAATACCTTAGTTTGGGGGATTTGATAAGTGCTTAATTACACATATCTTTTACCTCTGAAAACGAGCTTAAATGACCAAAAACAGACAAAAACTGCCAAATATATGTTTGTTTTGCATTTGTATTGTGCAGGAAGTGGATATCAACAAAAAGACAGAAAACCAAGCCAAAATGACAAAACTGAGCATGGAATGGAAAAGACTGTGCAAAATCAAGGCCAAAGTCCAAAAATGCCAAATGGGCCCTCAATCAATTTACAACAGCCCATTTGTGTGCAATTGACAAAGACTGTGAAGACTTTGAAGGCCCAATCCTAGCCCAGTTACAGCCAATCTCAGCCATTGTACAAACAAAAGCCCAATAACCAACCCTGTACTTTATTGGGCCTTAAAAAGCCCAATAACCAAGCCCAATGGGCCCAATACACAAACCCAAACCCAAACCCAGTGGGCCCAATACAAACCCAAGCCCACAATACTCTTTTTATAAAACACAAGGACCCAAAATGTAAATTTTAAAACTGGTTTCTATAAGTAAAAGAAAATAAATAAAGGAAAAAGGGGCCAAAAAATGCCAGTTTTAAATTATTTTATAAGGAAAATGGTTTAATAAAAACAAAAGGGCTGTTTTGCAAATTTTCAACTTTTTTAGTTTAAAACAGCAGGGACCATTTTCTTGCATTTGCAAACTCCTTTTTAATTTTTGTTATACAAACCCCAAGGGCCCATAAACGGTCACTTTCTAAACTATGTTATAACTGAAAACTTGGGCTAAACAAAATTGAAAAGAGCAGGGATAGTGGGGGGGCATTCTTGACCTCTTCCCCATTCTTTCCTTTTAAACCCTGCAACCCACCCTGCCATAACCCCTCCCGCCTAAAACCTTACCACCCCTCAATTTTCCACGGTTTTTGCAAAAACCTCACCTCTCCAGCTCACCCCTACTCATTCCCACCTTACCCTGCCCTTATAACCCCTTTCCCTGTCAAAACACACAACCCGAGCACCCCCATGAATGGTGAGATGAAGAGAAGACCAAATGGAGGGCTAGGATTGAGTGTGAGGCTTCCTACACTCACAACAAACACAGCCCAAGAGCTAGAAATGTTTGAAGACCTCTATAAAAGAGAAGAAGACAACCCGAAGACAAAAAACTTGTTTTTTTTACTTTCTTAGTTTAAAAATCTTACTTAACGTTTGCTTTAAAAATCCTTGTATCTGTTATCTTTTCAAGTTTTTTTGTAATCACTTTCAGTTTTAATAACACGTTAAGTGTTTTTGAGAAAATTGCTATTGTTGAAATTTCAAAGCATCATTTAAAGCTGTTTAAATCTGTTAAATTGTTTAAACATGTGTAAAAGTTATTAAGGTTCACTTGTAATCACTTATATCAGCCTTATTTTACCCAAAAATCAGTTAAAAAGCTATTTTATATATTTAAGGGAGTGTTTGGTTTAACCTGAAAATGGGTCATTTTGGGTTTGGTATGGGTCAAGCTCACTCAGCCAACTTTGGCTGAGTGTGTGGGTTTCATTAGGCCATTTTAATCACTATCTTTAGTTTAAAAATAAGTTTTTATGTTTTTTTTTGGTTTCTGTCAAAATTTGAATAAGCCACTTTGAGCTTAAAGGCTTAAGCTGCTTATGCAGCTTAAGCACACTTTTGTTGTGCTCTTTGTTGTGTTTCTAGCTACAAAAAAACCCACCCCTTATGTCTGTCATTTAACCATAAGCCCAAGTCAAGTGGATGTATGCATGTGTGTTTGTGAAATCTCCCATCTTTACGCAATAGAATCAGCAGCTTTAATATGCCCTAACCCCTTAAACTTTGGAAAATAAGTTATTTACCACCACTTCTCAATCTGTTTGTACTTCTCATTTTGGATAATAAGCTATAAGAGGAGCTTATTTCAATAAGTTCAAAAAGCCCCTAGCTCACTGCCATAACCTCCCCTGGTGCTGAAACCAATTTTTAGCACCCTTTTTATAGCTTATTTTGTATTAAGCCTTAGGATGTTTTTTGCTTTTTAGTGTAGCTTATAGGTAGCCCTTTAAGCCCCCAAAGTAGCTTAGCTTAATTACCTTTTCTAGCATGGTTTATCTTAGGTTTAAAGTAGCACTTTTTCTGTTTTCTTTCTAAACTGTTAACATAAGCTTAAGTCTCTTTCAGCTTATTTTAGGGGGTTATTAGATAACTTAGCCTTATTTTAGGAACTCCCTACCCATATTATCAGTCCCCTATAGTTTTCTAGTCTTTATTTGTTGGCTTAACCCCAAAAAGAAAGAAAATACGCTAAAAGCTTATTTAGCTTTTGGCCAAGCCTCCAAAAGCTACATTTTTGGCATTATTCTTTGAGATTCTGCGTATGGGCCTTTTAGAAAAAGTGCTCCCGCTTACGCCCAATCAGATTACAATGTACAAGTTTGCTTCTTTGCTTTTGCTAATAAGCACTTTGGACCCACCTTGCAGTCGGGGTCCACCTCAGGGACCATTTGTGTAATTTTGTCTTTTTTAGTTACCTTTGTTAGTCCCTGTGGTTAGTTAGCCTGTTACCCTGTTAGTCCTTGTGTCCTTTTCACTGTTAGTCCCTTAGGTTAACTTTAGTTAGTTTATTTAATTTAATTAATTAAATTTACGTAAGTTTAACAAGTAATTAGTTTAATTACTTTTAATTAAATCAGTAAAAATTAGGGCTTTTTAAGTTTTTATCTTTTTTATAACTTTTATTTATTTATGTAATTTTTCTAGAATTTTTATAACATTAATTTTTGTCTTTTTTAATTCTCTTAAGTGTTATTTAGTTAATTAAATCTTAAATAATTTATAAAAATCCAAAAATTAATAAAAAAAATATTTTTCTTTTTTACAAAATTTTCTTTTGTCATTTAGTGTCTAGGAAAAATATAAAATTTAGTGTAGGCTTAATTTTTCTTAAATTTCAGTTTTAGACCCGTTTTACCGGGTGCATTTTACCGTTTCTTTTCGTTTTACATTCAAACGACCTCCGTTTTAGTTCTAGTTTTCTTTATTTTTCAAATTAAGTTAATTAGAATTTAATTTTGATTTTTAATTTAATTTAGCATTTATTTTCTTAATTTTTAGTATTTAGGGTTCCGATACTTATTCTGTTCCCCGTAT
Source organism: Tanacetum coccineum (assembly GCA_026074375.1). Lineage (NCBI taxonomy): Eukaryota > Viridiplantae > Streptophyta > Magnoliopsida > Asterales > Asteraceae > Tanacetum > Tanacetum coccineum. The sequence goes on from BQNB010014406.1 coordinate 22,073, forward strand.
TTAATTTAGATTTAATTTTAGGATTTCCCAATAACTAATTTTGTTTCCCGTAGTTTTTTAAGATCCTATTTCCTATATTTTGTTTCCCGTAGATTAAATTAGATTTTATTTCATTAATTTTTAGTTGTAATTTTATATCAGTGTTCATATCATATTATTCTCCATCGGTCATTTCTCTTTCAAACCAGGAAATTTTCAATTGCATCTTGACTTTCATCAGTTAACTTAAAGTTTGGAGATAAAACAATACATTCAGTGTCATTAAAGAGAACACTATTCTTTTTGTCACACATTTGTGAGACACTAAAGAGGTTAAACTTTAACTCTCTTACAAAATACACATTCTCAAAATCTAAATTACCAGTTTTGATTGTACCTCTGCCTGTGATTTTCCCTCCTTTGGGGTTACCTCCAAAGGCAACATATCCTCCATCTATCTCTTCATAGTCTGTAAGATAGGACATGTTCCCTGTCATGTGCCTTGAGCATCCACTATCAATCACTCCTTGATCCTGTAAATCCATTTGTGGATTGCCCTGCACATTAGATAAGAAAATCAGTTTCTTTTGGGGACCCAAGCCATCACTGACTTGGATCTGCCTTGTGCATCAACATAATCAAACTTCTTTAGGGTGATTGATGCACTGTTGTGTTTAGAAACATGGTCTAAAACTTTATTCTTTGGTTTCCAAACCCAACAAGCTGAGGCCTTAACAGCATTAACATTATTTCCCTTAACAGCATTAACTACCACTTTTGGCCTAACAGCATTAACTACTACTTTTGGCCTAACAGTATTAACATTTTTATCCTTAACTGTATTAACCCTCTGATTAAAATTACTATTTTTAAATGATGTATTCTTATGAATGGTCCTCTTAACAGTTGAATGTGTTGTTTTAGAAAGATATGACATTGGTCTGGCAGCATTCACTGTTATTTTTGTGTGGGCAACATTAACTTGTCTAGCAGTTTAACTGATACTAAACCAGACTTCATTAGTACTGCTCTTGGAACTATGTTCTTTATAACACAGGGGTGAGTCTTTTTAGCAAAGTTTTGATGATTCACCCTTTGAGCATTGTTCCAAATAGGTTTTTTATTTTGAAACTATTTTTGATTCACCTTTTTACAATCTACCTGAAAGTGATCAAAACTTCCACAAACATAACAAGCTTTATTAAACATCTCAAAATTACTTCCTAATCTTTGAGACATCATATTATTCCAGTTTCTTTGATTGCCTCTAGGAGTATGAATGTTTTGCCTATTTTGCTCAACATGATTGACAGTTTTCCTAGCAGTCTTTTCTTGCTGTTTAAGTTTGACAAACTCTAAATTAGCAAAACTAGGCTTAAATGTTTTCTTTTCAATCTTAGCCTGAGGCACATCATCTTCCTCATTATCAGACAACCAATCCTCAATAATTGGAGAACCATTATTCTTCCTAACTGCTTTAGGCTTTGCTTTACTAGCCTTAGCTTCACTGTTCTCAGCTATAGGCTTACTTGTAAAATCTTCTAAACCAGAGAATGACAAATCAGGTTTTGGAGGCATAAAGTTTCTTGTATAGGGAGGTGGAACAACATTATACCCTAAACCTATTTTTCACTTATCAACTATCTGACAGTGTATTAGTTTACTTAAGTTTTTAGATGAATTCTCAAAATTTTCTACTGTTAGCTGAATTTCATCTTTTTGTTTTTGAGCCAGTTCCAACTTCCTTCTAAGCTCTGTAATGGCTACTTCTCTTAAATGAATCTCACATTTTAAGACCTTGATATCTTTCTCATAAACAGACTCATTTTTCTGATAAACTAGAAGTCTTGATTCTACAGACTCTAAACTTGTTTTATAAGCAATAACATTTAACTTAGATGCCCTTAAGTCTTTTAACAGTTGTTCATTTTGTTCTTTAAGAATTTTAACATTTTCTAAACAAGATGATGAACAGTTTGAATCAGTAGATACCTCAGAGTTAGAACTTGTAGAAGAGTAAGCCATGAGTGCAAAGTTAGTTGGACCTTCTTCTGCTTGATCACTCCAATCATAACTAGAACCATCACAAGACACCAAAGCATTAGAAGCAGTTGTCTCCACTGGCACAACCCTTCTTGTGTTCTCCCTATTCCTGTTTTCTTGGTTCTTTAGAGCCCTACACTCCCTTGCAAAGTGTCCCCTTTTGTGGCAGTTGTAACACTCCACCTTGGACTTATTAAACACAATAGTCTTAGTACCATTCACAGAAAACTTCCTTCTAGTGTTCTTCAAGAATCTCCTTGCCCTCATTATTAGCATAGCCATCTGCCACCTTAAATCCATCTCTTCTAAATCATCAGGATGAATTTGTTGCAAGTCCTCATTGTCAAGTTGTGGACTGTTTGGTTGACTTGCAAATTAAGCACATATGACAGCATCACTCAAGTTGTCAATTGTTATTGAATTAACAGTAGTAGCTTGAGTGCTAGCAGTTGTAGCACCATGAGCAGTATTAACTGCTCCATTTGTACTACTATTTGCAGACACAAAGGCTACGTTTTGTGTGTTTGTGCTTGAGCTTGATGTCCCATTGACCTCTGGTTCATAGATCTTCAGGTTGTTGTAAAGATCATCCATGCTTAATGTATCTATCTCAGGCTTGTTCCGCCACACAATAGTATGTGTGTTCCATTCTGATGACAGACTTCTCAAGAACTTCTGATTCACATCTTCTTGTGAGACACTTTCACCATGAATCTCTAACTGACTGATAAGCTTTTAAAGCCTATCAAAGGTTTGATCTAACACCTCTAAGCTAGATGCAGTAAAAATTTCATACTGCTGCTTTAGAATATTCCTCTGGGTCTTTTTAGTAGCAACATTCCCTCTAAACCTCTTCTCAATAGTCTGCAGCAATGACTTGGCATCTTTGATGGAGTTAAACTTCAATTGATGTTCATTAGTGATTCCCATCAATAAAGTGCTTCTTGCCCTTCAACTCTAACCTCATTTGTTCCTTTTCTTCAGCAGTTGTAGGAGCAATTATAGTCTCAACACCTTCAACAACTTTTTTTATTGGAGGTGCATTCTCTATGACTTCCCATAGAGAATAATTAATCATCTGGATGTACTATTCCATCCTTATCCTTGAAAGGTCATACTCACCTGGTTTGAGCATAGGCACTTTTAAAGCAACCACCATATGTGCTGAGTCTTTGTAACAAACAGACCTTGTATGTAAAAGCAGTTTCTTCTTTATTCAAAGCTTCTCAACAAGCTTTAATACCACTTATGGATTCCACTCGAATAGATCTTGAATTCCTTAGATTGTATAAGGTTTACTTATGCAAGGTAAATCCTACGCAACTATGGTAGAAACTTTGTAAAATATATCAAAGACTATGTGGAATCTAATATTTGATCAATAAGAAGAATATGCAATAGAACAATAATTATAATGAACACACAGATTAACAAACAAAGCTTCAATATATTAATACGAATACTCTAACTAGTATTAGGGTTACAAAACCTTGAAGCTATAACGATATCAAAAAAAAAAGATTTCTAGATAGCAAACTCTATGCCCTAGGACTTCCTTATATACACCAAGGAGTCCTAGTCGATTTACAATATATTCCTAAAACTTAGAATATTCACTATGATCTATTCTATAAATAACTCATACTTATCACGTAAGTAATCTTGATCTCCAATCAATATTTATCATTTCTTATGTCTTTATCCATTCTCTTTTGACAGTAGAAACTCTTTCAGCAGTCTTAATTTTTGAGCAGTTGTAACTTTTGTACTAGCAACATTAACTTAACACCAGCAGTAGTAACTTATACACCAGCAACATTAACTTAGCATCAGTAACTTCAAGATCATCATGAAGTCTTTTAATCCTAACAACTCCTCTGGGGGATAGGATATCTATCCGACTTTAACAACCAGAATTTAAGATAAATATCTTATCCCGAGTAAATTTTTATTTATTATAATTCATTTTTATTCTTTTGTTTGACTTGATAAAAATCGTCAATTTTAATTATTCGTAGCTGTAACATTTAAGATTTTAAGGTCACTATTAATTTCGACTTATAATAAATTTTCTAAGTTTCTAAAATTTTACTTTTCATTATTTGTCGTTTTTAGTAAAAATCGTCAATTTTAAATAAAAAGTGATATGCTTTAAAAATTTATCCGTTTTTAACAACCGAGAAATCAACGACTCCGTATTCGGGCCTCGAGTGCCTAATTATTTTTATTTTTATATTTTTCATCTTTTCTTGTGTTTAAATATCACCCGAGTCAAAATCGCGATTTAGGAAAAATTATCGAGCTAGGATAAGTTTTTAGGCCCGAGACCTTTAAGATATGAAAAATAACAAAATTGGGCCAAGCCCACTCTTCCCCTCCTCCTCTTTTGCGTCATCTGACCAAACAAACATCCCTTTATTATTTTTTTATGGTCGATACAAATTAGGAATAGAATCATATATATATTATTCATACCTTTTATAAAATCCATAAAAACACACACAAACAAAGAAAATTTCGGTATCCCTCTCCTCCTCACACTGTGTTCGACGACCACACAAAGAAAACCACCAAAAACTTTCACTCTTAACTCCTAAATTACTTCCATTCAACCTTAAATTAACCATAAAATTAACCTTAATCTATCCCCATAACAAAAGTCACCATGCTTTGATTTAGAAAATTTTTGATTTGAAAAACTTGATGATTTTTAGAGTTTTGATTCAATTGAAGACTACTAGGGAGTAAAAGATTTGATATTAAGTAATTATAAGCAAGATTGGAGTTGAAAAAAGCTAAGGATTGTTTGGTTTTGGGTCTAGGTGTACACGACCAAGAGTATAAACACACCTAGGGTTTGTGTTTGATCCCTTTAATCACTCCATTGTAAGTTATAAATGTTTCTTTTAAACTCTTTTTTATTGTTTTGATTTTCTAGTGATGCATGTTCTTGATCTTTGGTTCTTATGGGCATGCAAGTCTTGAATATGAATGATCTTGGTTAGATGGTGTAAGTGAAGTGAAATAGATGTAGTATGAATGATATTGATGTATTTTGGCTTTGTGTTGGATAAATTGTTGATTTGGAAGTGTTTTGGATTGAGTTATAGGTAGAAAATGCGGACTATTTTATATCAGTAGGAAAACGTGGTTTGTTCTCAAAACATTTGGCTTAGAGCCTGTGATTAAAAGACATAGATGGATAGATATAGTATTAAGCTTCATGTGGCGAATTGTATGGGTTATCAACTTTTCCAGATGAGGGAGTTATGGCCGTTTTACGATTGCTAGTCAAATCTGGAACATCGTTTGGAAAATGAGTTACACTCTAGGTTAATACTCTAAAATGTAGGATAGGAAAGCTAATCTCAGTAGTATACATCTTAATCTAACTTCTTCAAGTGGATTCACTTTAATAGCTATCACGGTTTGGAAAATACGTCAAAATTAGTGTTTGGTAGGAAAATTTGGGACTGCTGCAGACCAGCAGTATAAATGGGTTAATTGCAGCAAACTTTTGGTCTAATAAGAACTTCATTATTTGATGGGATTATAGAAATAAATTCAAAGTACATGTGTCGAGTTGGCTAGAGCCATATCTCCTCCGGATGAGTGAGATATGACCGATTTACGGAAACTAGTCAGTTCTGAACTACTGTCTGAAAAAGAGATTTAACTCCATATTTTTGTAATGAAGTGTTGGGTTTTTAAAACATGGTTAAACACTAGACATCATAAGATTTCATATTTATTTGTATTCAACTTGATTGCTATTATAGAATAGGATTTATGGCCAAAACCGTAAGCGTTAGAAATTCAGCAAACTTTCTGTTTTGAGTTATGATTAGTAAAAACTTATTTCCCGTAGATTGGTGAATGGTTTGATTGATTAGCCTAATATTCTGGAAACTAGACTTAAGTATCTTTCCAGGGGTGAAAGCCTCATCCTTGTATCTTTTATAGGTTGAGAGATACGGTGGTGTGAAACTGATTAAAAATCAGCAACATGGTTTTTACGTCTGGTCTTGAGAAATAAAAGTGTGATCACATAGTAATGAGATAAGAATGGTTACACGAGACTTAGTAGAAACTTAACTAAATATAAATTCAGGTTGTATACCAATTTGGAGATAAAAATACCCTGGATAAGGCTCGATGCAATGTCGTTCATGTTTTGGATTTTTTTCTAGATATTGTTTAACTATTTTTATTTAATGATTTCATTCATAGTTCTAAGTCGCGACTTGCTTTATAGGTCACGAAAAATTGTTGGAGTCTTCTCTCTAGTTGGTTTCTCATTTGATCTTCTAATCTTCATCACTCCTCGGTGAGTTCATATCCCCATCTTTTCTTCTTTAATGGTTTTCATAACTATTTTCGGGGTGAGAATACATGCTTGTTTTACTAAGCAAAATTATTGATTCTAATTTCATAAGCGTTACATGAATGTTTTTACTAAAGACTTTACTTGCTTTTCACATGATTTCTAATACATGTTTGATAAATGGTTGTTTATTATTGAATTTATTAAAGCTTTAATTGATTACTAAATGATTTGAGATTATTCTTTATCTATTTACAAAACCGTGAGTTTTGAACATATACCTGTTTTAAATTGGACACAAGTGCTTGAAGGGTATTCTTGACCCGTTATTGTGAATTATCGTAGGAGTACCTATTGCTAAAGACCTTGATATTGTGAACCGTTAACTACCTGTGATGGGTAGACGCTAGTGTAATAAATAGTACTATGGGATGGCTCCTCGTCCGGGGTTTGAATCCTTTTGGAACACCTACTTTCAACGGATATATTACTCTGAGAATTAGGTATACAGCAATAATACCAAATCCGTTTGGGGCAAATTATATTTTCTCGTCCAAGGGATTGGTTGTCACGAGCTCAGTGTGATAATTCTGTTACTTGACACTGCATTTGTTGCATGGTCGTTGGTTGACCTTATACCTTGTGGTCCACTACTAAGCATACTTGATTTATTAAATTACTACTTGGATTTCGACAACAATTCTTTTAAATGTTGTAACGCTACTTTTCTTACTGAGATATTACTTGATTTATTTCAATACTGTTTTTACTTAAACCTATGAATTCACCAACATTATTGTTGACGTTTTTGCATGTATTTTCTCAGGTTATATCTTGTTAGCTGAGCTTTGGGAGCATTCAAGACGCGTGGATATCAACAAAACTCAAATTCAGGACGCGTGGATATCAACAAAACTCAAGGACTCAGTTTTCTTCACATTCGATAACTATTTTTCCTTAAATATACAAAATTTGTCAAGATTGAAATCTTGTAATCTTGTTAAATCATAAAAATATTGGGATCTGATTTTACTCTAAAATTTTAATCGAATGTGGCATTTTATTAACGTCTATTTTGAGGTCATTTTCTGTAACTTGTGTGTATGAACTATGAAGTAGCACCCAAAGGGTTCTTGCTGTGCTTTGTTGTTGTGATTTTGGGGAGTGTTACAGATTGGTATCAAAGCATAGTTATAGCGAACTATGTCGTTTTCCAAAACCCTAGTATTGGTACTGATAAACCGGCTTTCAAAAAATTTTAAGATGTTCTTCACCTTTGTCGATTATCGCGCGCACTTTGCTCCCAGTGTACACTTATATGCTCCCTTTTGCATCTATTGCTATTTATTAATTAATATGAAAAATATAATTCTTGCGTTATTATTGTGTCTACTTATACGTCTATCTTATTATGTCATTATTTTTTCTTTATATCGATCGGTTATATATACGCTGACCATTACGATTATCTCGTACTTCCTGTTTTCTTATCTTCTCCCTCGAACGTCAATACTAGGTATTATTATAAGGATAATTTATATATATACAGCTACTATCCACTCAAATTCTTATGCATTATCCTTCAGGGTTATCACCGCATCTATATATATATTCAGTAATTCCCATAACGTTGTTGACGTTTGTGGTTACTTTCGGCTATTTTTTTTTAAACTTTTGAGTAAAGTTGGTATTTTAATGGGAAAATTTTGGCTTAAATCCTACTATACCTTTGCATAAATGAATAGGCTAATATGTTAGGTCCTAGTGGCGAGTTGGATGGAATGCCAACTCTTCCGGATGGTCGAGATACGACCAAAACCGTGGAAACAAACTTAGTATGTGCCCATAATTTGTAATGCAGATAGTTAGGCTTATAACTAATTTTATTTGACTTGGAGGTTACTGGAATTTTACATGGGTGAAGGGTAAAACAAATGAGGACCATGTGGTTTTTTGGATAAATCCGTAACTATTCCGGATGAATGAGTTACGACTAGAACGGTCAAACTAATCATAAATTGTGCCCAGATTTTCAAAATGAGTTTGAGACTAATATTTTCATATTAAGTGCTCCATTTTTCAATTAAAACCTGTAGGATTTAGATAAACTTAAACATGAGCTTCCGTTTTGGGTCAAACGGAGTTATAAAATGGGAATTATGCTAAAAACGATAGAACAAGAAAATGTTTTAAATAATCAGATTTGGCACATGATGGTAAAATGATAACTTCACTTAGGATCTTAACACTTTGAGTATTTATCTTGTAATCTCAGTAAACTAGAGTCTAACATCTTGTTTAAGGCGAAAACCGTTCGTTTATACCTATTACGGATTTTGAAATATAGGTCCATTAAGTCAGATTGCAAAGGGCAGAAATATTTATGTAATGATAATTACCTGCACATGTGTATAGTACTATGGTAAGTCTTAATAAGTTCTTTTTCTTTTATATTTTATGAGCGTTGCGGTGATCTCCGAAACATTAATGTGACTTTATTTTATTTCCTTTTTGATAATATTGACATTCTTTATATTTTGTCAATTCCGCTAGTTATTTTCTCGATCGACTCCGAATTTGATCATTCTTCTTATGCTTTTGAATTGCATATATTGCTTCATAATCTATTGTTTTGAAGTCTTCAATTCGATGGGAGTACTACTTTATCTTGTCAAATTGGATCGTGTCGTCTTTTGGCACTTACATTGAAATTAGATTGTCTAACGTCTTATTACTCTTCTTGTTACTTCTTATGATTTTGAAGAATCATGTTGTTAAGTAGACACTCCTTTTTACTTATTGTAACATTGTTTTTATATTGTGTTTTGTGTCGGCCATGCTTAAGTAGGATGATTTATAATCGTCTTATTGAAATGAATTAGGACGCTTCTTCATTTGAATAAGGAAATTATAAACCGCCAAACCATAAGTTTATAAATTATTACTTACAAATATAAATGAGTGGGGTTATGTGTATCCGACATAGCGTTCGTCCGTATGAATCATTCTTTGGGGCGTGTGTTCGTCTGTATGAATCATTCTTTGGGCTATGAACTTCTTTCGACTCGTAATTTGTTATATGGATTTTTCCAAATGTGTATCGACCGCCACGAACTTAATAAGCCGATGGTAATGAACCATTAACCGCTTTCAAGAATTGACAACTTGTTAAATTCCTCGTTTCCAATGGCTTCTTCTTCGAGTCATGTAAGTTTATTTGTCTTTTAAGGTTTCTCACGGACTATTCAATCCTGGTTCGCTTATGCACGTTGCATATATTTGATGTTTTGATTCCATTTACATTTAGTTTCGTTGGAAACCTCGCGATGATTTGTTATCTCCTCTCTCTGCACATTTACGACGACGATTCAGACGAATTGAGCACCGGGACGTCGCTCCCTAAAGGGGTAGATACTTTAACAACCCGAATTTAAGATAAATATCTTATCCCGAGTAAATTTTTATTTATTAGAATCCATTTTTATTCTTTTGTTCGACTTGATAAAAATCGTCAATTTTAATTATTCGTAGCTGTAACATTTCAGATTTTAAGGTAACTATTAATTTCGACTTATAATAAATTTTCTAAGTTTCTAAAATTTTACTTTTCATTATTTTGTCGTTTTTAGTAAAAATCGTCAATTTTAAATAAAAAGTGCTATGCTTTAAAAATTTATCCGTTTTTAACAACCGAGAAATCAACGACTCCGTATTCGGGCCTCGAGTGCCTAATTATTTTTATTTTTATATTTTTCATCTTTTCTTGTGTTTAAATTGCACCCGAGTCAAAAATCGCGATTTAGGAAAAATTATCGAGCTAGGATAAGTTTTTGGGCCCGAAACCTTTAAGATATGAAAATTAACAAAATTGGGCAAAGCCCACTCTCCCCCTCCTCCTCTTTTTTGTCGTCTGACTAAACAAACATCCCTTTATTATTTTTTTATGGTCGATACAAATTAGGAATAGAATCATATATATATATTATTCATACCTTTTATAAAATCCATAAAAACACACACAGACAAAGAAAATTTCGGTATCCCTCTCCTCCTCACACTGTGTTCGACAACCACACAAAGAAAACCATCAAAAACTTTCAATCTTGACACCTAAATTACATTCATTCAACCTTAAATTAACCATAAAATTAACCTTAATCTATCCCCATAACAAAACTCACCATGCTTTGATTTAGAAAGATTTTAATTTGAAGAACTTTAAGATTTTTAGAGTTTTGAATCAATTGAAGACTACTAGGGAGTAAAAGATTTGATATTAAACAATTATAAGCAAGATTGGAGTTGGAAAAATCTAATGATTATGTGGTTTTGGGTCTAGGTGTACACGGCCAAGAGTATAAACCCACCTAGGGTTTGTGTTTGATCCCTTTAATCACTCCATTGTAAGTTATAAATGTTTCTTTTAAACTCTTTTTTATTGTTTTGATTTTCTAGTGATGCATGTTCTTGATCTTTGGTTCTTATGGGCATGCAAGTCTTGAATATGAATGATCTTGGTTAGATGGTGTCAGTAAAAGTGAAATACATGTAGGATGAATGATATTGATGTATTTTGGCTTTGTGTTGGATAAATTGTTGATTTGGAAGTGTTTTTGGATTGAGTTATAGGTAGAAAATGCGAACTGTTTTAGATCAGTAGGAAAACGTGGTTTGTTCTCAAACATTTTGGCTTATAGCATGTGATTAAAAGACATGGTTGGATATATATAGTCTTAAGCTTCATGTGGCGAATTGGATGGGTTATCAACTCCTCCGGATGAGGGAGTTATGACCGTTTTACGATTGCTAGTCAAATCTGGAACATCGTTTGGAAACCGAGTTAAACTCATGGTTAATACTATAAAATGTAGGATAGGAAAGCTAATCTGAATAGTATACATCTTAATCTAACTTCTTCAAGTGGATTCACTTTAATAGCTATCATGGTTTGGAAAATATGTCAAAATTAGTGTTTGGTAGGAAAATTTCAGACTGCTGCAGACCAGCAGTATAAATGAGTTAATTGCAGCAAACTTTTGGTGTAACAAGGTCTGAATTATTTGCTGGGATTGTAGAAATAAATTCAAAGTACATGTGTCGAGTTGGCTAGAGCCATATCTCCTCCGGATGAGTGAGATATGACCGATTTACGGAAACTAGTCAGTTATGAACTACTATTTGAAAAAGGGATTTAACTCCAGATTTTTGCAATAAAGTGTTGGGTTTTTAAAACATGGTTAAACACTAGACATCATAACATTTCATCTCTCTTTAAATTCAACTTGATTGCTATTATAGAATATGATTTATGGCTAAAACCGTAAGCAAACTTTCTGTTTTGAGTTATGATTAGTAAAAACTCATTTCCCGTGGATTGGTAAATGGTTTGATTAATTGGACTAATGTTATGGAAAGTAGACTTAAGTATATTTCCAAGGGTGAAAGCCCCATCCTTGTATCTTTTATAGGTTGAGAGATTCGGTGGTGTGAAACTGATTAAAATTCAGCAATATGGTTTTTACGTCTTGTCTTGAGAAATAAAAGTGTGATCACATAGTAATGAGTTGAGAATGGTTAAGCGAGACTTAGTAGACACTTAACTAAATATAAATGCAGGTTGTATACCAATTTGGAGATAAAAATACCTTGGATAAGTCTCGGTTCAATGTCGTTCATGTTTTGGAGTTTTGTCTAGTTATTGTATAACTATTTTTATTTATTGATTTCGTTCATAGTTCTAAGTCGCGACTTGCTTTATAGGTCACGGCAAATTGTTGGAGTCTTCTCTCTAGTTGGTTTCTCATTTGATCTTCTGGTCTTCATCACTCCTCGGTGAGTTCCTAGCCCCATCTTTTCTTCTTTAATGGTTTTCATAACTATTTTCGGGGTGAGAATACATGCTTGTTTTACTAAGCAAAATTATTGATTCTAATTTCATAAGCGTTACATGAATGTTTTTACTAAAGGCTTTACTTGCTTTTCACATGATTTCTAATACTTGTTTGATAAATGGTTGTTTACTATTGAATTTATTAAAGCATTAATTGATTACTAAATGATTTGAGATCATTGTTTATCTAATTACAAAACCGTGAGTTTTGAACATATACCTATTTTAAATTGGACACAAGTGCTTGAAGGGTATTCTTGACCCGTTATTGTGAATTAGCGTAGGAGTACCTATTGCTAAAGACTCTGATATTGTGAACCGTTAACTACCTATGATGGGTAGACGCTAGTGTAATAAATAGCACTATGGGGTGACTCCCCGTCCGGGGTCTGAATCCTTTTGGAACACCCACTTTCAATAGATATATTACTCTGAGAATTAGGTATACAACATTAATACCAAATCCGTTTGGGGAAAATTATATTTTCTCTTCCAAGGGATCGGTTGTCATGAGCTCAATGCGATAATTCTGTTACTTGACACTGCACTCGTTGCATTGTCGTTGGTTGATCTTATACCTTGTGGTCCACTACTAAGCATACTTGATTTATTAAATTACTACTTGAATTTCGACAACAATTCTTTTAAATGTTGTAACACTACTTTTCTTACTGAAATATTACTTGATTTATTTCATTACTGTTTTACTTAAACCTATGAATTCACCAACATTATTGTTAATGTTTTTGCATGTATTTTCTTAGGTTATATCTTGTTAGCTGAGCATTGGGAGTATTCAAGACGCGTGGATATCAACAAAACTCAAGGACTCAGTTTTCTTCACATTCGATAACTTTGTAAATTCAAATGTACAAAATGATTCACGTTTGAACTCTTGTAATCTTGTTAAATTATAAATTATTAGAACCTGATTTTACTCTAAAATTTTAATCGAATGTGACATTTTATTAACGTCTCTTTTGAGGTCGTTTTTGTAACTTGTACTTTATACTATGAAGTAGCACCCCAAAGTGGTTTTCCGTTGAGTTGTGATTTTATGGGGGTGTTACACCGACCCCGGGCACCTATGCCTTTTCCATCAGAGGCGGAGGTCGATAGACTTCTTGCCTTACCTACACCACCACCATCACCACTCATCTCACTATCACCACCCTCTGCAGAGGAAAGCCTTGCTAGGTGTTTGACTGCACCTGCACTTCCATCATCACCACTTCCTAAAATACCTCACCCATATGGTAGCCCTAACCATGTACGTGAACCTCGAGGCTTTAGAGCTACCATGGGTAAATTAAGAGCCTTATCACCATCTACTCATCATCCACTACATCCCTTACCACCACTACCACCTCTACCATCACCACTATATTTACCACCACCTATACCCACATCATTACCATTACCATCACCACCACTACCTCCACTACCAGCATCACTATTCATACCACCACCAGTTAATAGTAGGGAGGACATTCCCGAGGCTGAGTTACCACCTCGTAAGAGGTTATGTCTGACTGCTCTCACCTCGAGGTTTGAGGTAAGGGAGAGTTCGACTGCTACTGATAGATCTACTATAGGTCATAGAGCAGAGTATGGGTTTATCGGCACTCTGGATGCCGAGACCAGACGTCAAAGAGCTGAGGTGGTTGGCTATGGCATTAGGGATGTCTGGGTAGACCCAACAGAGGTTGTTGAGGAGGTAGCACCGACAAACCTGGAAGGGTTCAATGCTAGAGTGACTGAGCCTGCTAAGGTTCAAGAGGAGGACACTCAAGATCTTTATGCCCTGGTCGAGGATGCTCAGGACAGACAAACTCGCTTATCACAGAGAGTCGACGTATTGATCGAGGACAGAGAGTTTCAATAGGAGACTGTGTTGTTGATGGAGCAGTAGGCTTTAGTTTCTCGAGAGGCTTAGGCACAGTCAGTGGGATTGAGTTTGGCAGTTCACCATGAGTTGCAGGCATATAGGACTCACACCTAGATTCAGGATTATCATATCGCTTCACAGGAGTCATTGACAACGACATTGGTTGCATAGATTTCATTGCTACAGGGACAGTTGTCAGCGGCTCTAGGACAGATTCAGGCACTCGAGGCTAGAGATCCGACTCATGCAGATGATCCTGAGAGCGCTGATAGTTGTGCCTAGGTTTACTTTTTCATGTCATGTTTATAGCTATCATTATGTTAGCCGGCTAAGTATTATGGGTTTTATACCCAGCTAGCGTGGCAGTAGGATTTGTATTATTTATTTCTTGTATCAGCCAATCATGTATGTTTTCCAGTTATATATGATGTGTTGTATTATGTCATGTCGATCTCAATTCTGTTATGTGTTGTGATCTCAGTCATGTTATATAATCACTGTGTGATGTGATCTTGTTATATATGTTATACCCATGTCATGTTGTGATGTTTATTAAAACTCACGTATTTTATATTGTTATGATTTAGAATAATATGCCACCAAAGAGAACCTCTGCTGCTGCTGCAAGGGTTGCTGCTGTGGCTGCTGCCCCTATGACAGCTGCTGTTGTTGAGCAACTGATCGAAGAAAGAGTGTCTGAGGCACTTGCTATTCATGAAACTCTTCGAAATAGCATTAATGTTCATGCGACAGAAGCCACAATTCTGACACTAAAATTAGAGGGACTATACAGACTCCGTGTGAGTGTACGTATAAGGATTTTCTGAATTTATAGCCCCTTACTTTTAAGGGTACTAAAGGAGTGGTTGTGTTGTCACAATGGTTCTAGAAGATGGAATCAGTGTTCCATATCAGCAACTGTGTTGTGGAGAACCAAGTTAAGTTTGCTACTTGCACTTTCCTTAGAAATGCTCTAACATGGTGGAACTCCTACATGAAGACTGTTACTCAAGATGTTGATTATGCTATGAACTGAAAGTTACACTCTTCGTTTTAAAGAGCTTGCACTGATGTGTGGAAGGACGTTTCTTGAGGAATCGAATGAAGTTGAGAGATATGTTGGTAGACTTCCTGATATGATTCAGGGAAATGTAATGTCATATCAACCCAAGACAATGGAAAAAGCAATTGAGTTTGCAATTGATCAGATGGATCAAAAAGTCCTCCCTATTTCTAAAAGATAAGCTGAGCAGAAGAGAAAGTTAGAGTTTAATGCTAGGAACAATCAGGGATACCAACAACAAAATAAGAGACAGAACACTAGGAGGGCTTACATTGCTGGGCCTGGTGAGAAGAGGGAGTACACGGAATCATTTCCCTTGTGTACAAAATGAAACTATCACCATAAAGGACCATGTGCTCCCAGATGTAATAAGTGCAAGAAGATCAGCCATCTGGCTCGTGACTGTAGGAGTTCAGGTCCCAATGGTAATAATAACAATCGTGGGAACTCTAGAATGACTCAGAATGCTAGCACTTGTTATGAGTGTGGTGTTCAGGGGCATTTCATGAGAGACTGCCCGAAGTTGAAGAACAAAAACCATGGTAATCAAGGTGGGAATGGCAATGCTCCGGCAAAAGTCTATCGATATAGATATTCTATTCCTTCTTTAAAGGATTCTTATGTCATTTGATCCACACCTATTTGCATATGTGAAATCCCTTATATATATTCTAGCCTTTGAGTCGGTATTCGTTTGCTACCCTATTCGGTATTTCGTAACCGTTAGAAGTCATTGATATACGTTTTATTCGACCAAGTCACTCTCCGTGGGGAGCACCTGTGTTGTTCAAAAGAAGGACGGTTCATTTCAAATGTGCATAGACTATCGAGAGTTGCATAAGCTGGCCACCAAGAATCTCCCCAGGATCGACGACTTGCTCGACTAGTTACAAGTATCGCGTTATTTGTCTAAGATAGATCTTCGATCTAGCTATTATTAGTTAAGATTGCATGAAGAAGATATTCCAAAGACCGCATTTAGGACGCGGTATGGACACTATAAGTTTACGGTTATTCCTTTTGGGTTAACCAATGCATCAACGGTTTTCATGGACTGGAAGAACTGGGTGTGCAAGCCGTATTTAGACAAGTTTTTCATTTTGTTTATCGATGATATATTGATCTACTCAAAGTATAAGGAGGATCACGAGGTTCATCTGAAGTTGGTGTTGGAGCTGCTGAAGAAGGAAAAGTTGTTTGCCTAGTTTTCCAAGTATGAATTCTGGCTACAAGAAGTGCGTTTTCTCAGACACGTAGTTAACAGCAATGATTTACGTAAACTCTAGTAAGATAGAAGCAATGAAGAATTAAAAGTACCTAAGACGCCATCCATGATACAATCATTCTTGGAATTGGCAGGTTACTACCGCGTTTTATAGTAAATTTTCTAAAGTATCGCTAAACCCCTTAACTTCACTGAATGTTAGAAAAATAAGAGGATGGGCCAAAGAAACTACGAGGAAGCTTTTCAGATGTTAATTGGGCAATTTGTGAAATGCACCAATATTGTCATTGCCTGATGGATCAAAGAAGTTTGTAGTTTATATTGCGACACGTCAAATCAAGGATTAGGTTGTGTAACTCATGCATATGGGCAAGGCTATGAGAGCGGACAACAGAAATGCTGCGTGGCCTGGACCAACTAATGGAAAGGAAGGAAGGTGGAGGTATGTATTTATTATGGGTTCCATTAATAGGTGATGTAAGGACATTAATGATGGACGAGGCTCATGCATCGAGGTATTTGGTACATCCGGGAACGGATAAGACGTACTATGACCTTAGAGATATGTATGGTAGCCATGTATGAGAAGGATATTGCTACCTATGTTAGCAATTGTTTGACTTGTTTAAAGGTGAATGCTGAAACATCAAAGACCTTCGGGTTTATTGTAACAACTAGAGATACCCGAGTGGAAGTAGGATATAATAACTATGGACTTTATTACAAGGTTGCCAAGATCAAGTAGTGGGTATGATACGAATTGGGTAATAGTCGATAGACTGACTAAGGTATGCCCATTACATGGTAGTACGTGAATATTTTAAAATGGGGAATTTGGCAAGACTTTACACTAATGAGATAGTTACAAGGCATGGAGTGCATGTGTCGATCATCTCAGATCGTGGTGGAAGATTTACTTCGCGGTTTTGGTAGACATTGCAGAAGGCATTAAGAACATGGCTAAAACATGCGTACGACTTATCATCCTCAAACGGACGGACAAAGTGAGCGTACCTTTCAGACTTTGAAGGATATGCTGAGAGCGTGCGTGATTGATTTTTTTTTGTGGCAATTAGGATACTCCTCTACCCTTAACTAAGTTTTCTATAATAGTTATCATTCAAGTATTCAATGTGCTCCGTTTGAAGCACTCTTTGGAAGGAAATGTAGGTCGCCCGTTCTGTAGGCTAAAATTAAAGAAAGTAGTTTGGTTGGGTCCGAGTTGGTACAAGAGACAACCTACAAGGAGAAGCTTAAATCGGCTTGTGATTGCCAACAGAGCTATGTTGAAATATGCACAAACATTTAGAGTGGAAGTGGTGATAAAGGCGCGATGTTAGAAGTGTCGTTTGGAAGAGTATTGCATTTTTTTTGGAATAAAAGAAAAGACCTGTTAAGCACAAAGATATGTAGGGACCATTTGAGATCATTAAAGGATCGTCTATGGTCCATATTGATTAAGATTGTTTCAATAATTTAGTAGTATATTTGATGTGTTTTAAATTTAAAGTAGTATTGGACGGATGCAAATCTGCATGTGCATTTAGAAGAAATTAAGGTAGACAAAAAACTCTTCGTTTTGCTGAAGAATCTATTAAGATTATTGATCGTGAGGTTAAAAGTTTGAAGCATAGTAGGATTTCGATAGTTAAGTCCATTGGAACTCGAAGCGAGGTCATAAGGATTTCATAAAAACTAAGTATCCACATTTGCTCGTTGAGCAAGCTATCATTGGATGTACTATTTAAAGTTGGGTACATAGGGTTACTGACAGACTTTAGTGCACCCTTTAATGTTCTGAGGTTGTTTGGTTAATGTTAAATTTTGAATAAACTCGAAGTCGAGCCAATTCTTCAAAAACGTTGAGCTTTGTAACAACTCGTAACTTAGTTCCAAGCCAGTTCTTGTTTGATGAGTTGCGGGGTTAGGTTATGAATGATATTGTTACACAACTTAAGGTTTTTGACGAGTTTCGTCAATGACGGGCGATGTTCATGTAGTTGGATGTTATTTTTGCTTAGAGTTGTTATGCTGCTATTCGTACCCTTGTATGGGCAAGCGAAGTTGTAAGCAGTGGGTTTCCGATCGTGAAAGTTAGATGAGATTCAAAGCATGGCCCTAAGTTCACATGGGAACATGAGGACCATGTGAAAGCTAAGTATTTTCTATTGTTTGTTGATGATGATGTTGAACCTATTAGTTAAATCTTGAGACGAGATTTCCCTAAGGAGGGGATACTGTGACAACTGTGCTTTGAGCAGGTTAGTCAACCGTTAGTATTGATTTGAGTTTCATTATGTATTATAGTAATTATGTGTTTATGTGATCTTATGCGAGTTGGTTACAAATCCATTAAGCGTGGTCGTCTCATGGTGATTAAAGTTATGGTTGCTATGGATATTTCATTATATTCACATTTTAGTGACAATGAAAATGATGGTAAAATTTTATATGTGTACGTATTTATATGTATATATATACGTATTTGGATGATAGGAATTCACGAGAATAGAAATTTAGTTAGTAGATTCTAGTATTATTAAGTCAGAAAAATAAAGCATGAAGTGAATTTATTTTTAGGTATTTAAAACTAGTTTTATTTAGAAGGATGTCTAAATAATAAAGGTTTTATAAAAATAAAAATTAAAGGGTTTTTGTGTAAATAATAAAAAAAATAAAAAATAATAATAAGGTTGTTCGGCCGATTTAAGAGAAAAAAAGGAAGGAAAAACTAATTTTTTGTAAAAGTGAGTTCTAATTTTGGTAAATTATCATAAATCTATTTTCATTTCACTATAAAATACAAAACCCCTCACCCCTATTTTTTTTAAAAACGGAACGAACACAAGAGAATAGAATAATTTTTTTTTTTTTTTTATTCAAGATCAATTTGGTGATTTAAGGTTTCAAGAATCAAGAATTAAGGTATGCTTTTAAACCCTAGTTGTTTAATTTTCTTTTTAATTAATGTAACAATAAAGTGATGGATAAATTAAGGTTTCATAAAATCTATAAATTAATGAAGTTAAACTTAATTAGAAGTGTTTAGGGTTTAATTAGAATCATATTGATGTATCCGGTTAGAGTTAGAACGCAATAAAATTGAATTTAGGGTTGAGCAAAATTTTGATTCATTTTGTTCGCATGTTATCTCATGATTAGTAACGAGATTTTTGATGAATCTTATGTCTATTGATAAGTTCAGCGAGTCTAGTTTCCATAAAATCCGGCCTCGAAAGTTTTTAAGATCGGGAAGTCATTCAATTGTTGGTTACACTAAAAGTTGTCAGATTAGTAAATACGGGTCAGATTTAAGTCATGTTTATGAGGGTAAAACCTATACTTAAAAGTGTAATTAAGCTTAGCCCTTCTACAGTAGTTAATTTTCATATGTCTATGGATAATCCTGTAAAAATTAGCCTACTTGAAAAGCTGTCTAAGTAGGTAGTTAGAGTGATATATCTTGGTGTGCAATCAGATCGAATTAGGAAATTTTTGAAATTTGATTTTTATTTGAGTGTAGTTACAATATATTATACTAATGATGAGCCCCTAAATTTTATTGGGGTGTATCTTAAATGCTTGTATATACCCACATAGCACCATATTTACAAAAGCCTGCTGCATTACAAATAAGACTCATGTGTGGTTTGTCATATCTTTATGCAGTTACACTTGTTTTAGAAGGATCATCGGTCTCAAAGAGCTATTAAAGATTACAACATCAAACCATCCTCCATTTAAACAAGAAAAATATACAAATCAATTCTTCTTTTCATAGAGCAGCCACAATTGATTTCCCGCAGCAGATTCAAGATCGAATTTTAGAATCCCAGGTATGTTGATGTTGAACTATATCAAAAAATCATATTTATCTAACATTTTTTGTTGTAGCTATTAATATAAACAATCAGGTTGAAGGTTATAATCGAAGATGTTGAGGTTAAATTATTTAGGGCTTGATTTAATAGGTTGAATATGTTTTACCGTATTTTCTATGTTAAAGTTAGTAATGATTTGAAGATGAAATTAAGTGATTTAAGAAGAAAAATGATATACTCAAAAGTTATGTCAATAAAAAGTTCACAATTGTTGAGTATGAAAAATTGTTGGGTTGATGGATTAAAGTAATCATTTTTCCTGGTAAATAAATTTACATATTGAAATAGGAGGTAGCACTCATGATTTATTTAATCACAATGCAATGTTTGAATGGATGGATAATAGTATTTGCCTTCTAAATACTTGAGTAGTGAATGTTTTTTAATTTCAGGTTCGGGGTTCAATTCCACGGGAGCAAATTGATGATTTGAGCTATAAATCCCGACTTTCTATTTTTGAGCATGAAGATACGGTATGGATGTTGATCTTGAAATGGTTTGTTGTTTAATTATAATTCTCTATATTTGGAATATAATCGGGTTTCCCTGAATATTAGTTTGGGTAAATGCGACACCCCTTTGGTCTTGAAACGCTATTTCGTGATCTTTTACAAACTTTATGGCGATATTATTGCTGTTGAGTTCTTAGACCTCTTATGGTAATGAGTTTACCAAAGCTTTATAACGTTATTTAGGGGTGTGTTTAACATTTAATAATACATTTTTGCATTATGTTAGGCCACTTTGAAGCAAAGCATTATCACGTTATTAGGCGGCTTTAACCGATAATCTTTATGTTGTAGTTAGATAAATACATTTTTTACTCATTTATATCGGAAAGCCATTGTTGTTGTAACTTTAGAATGTGGTATTGCTAAATATTCCAGGGGTGTTTTGCGGCTTGAGTATGCAGGTCATGTACTCGCCGCAACTGCATTTTCTATATACATTTGTTTATAGTCATTATTTTTAATATATATGGCTATGTTAAAGATAAGTCATTGGTTAGCTTGCACTGAAGTTTGAGGTATCTCATTGGTTAGCTTGCACTGAAGGTGCGTTCTCAATAAACTGACTTTAACTTAGATTTACAATCACTGTGCAGCATAGACCATCCCCTAAATGATGGGACTTCTTCATCTTCTTCTGATACAAAGATAAGTCACTTACCGACTTCTTTGGTTGATAAAGCACTAACAATCAGTCGTACTTATGATGTCACAGATGCGCTAGACTCTCCAGAAAGACCGGGGCCTATGGATTGGCAGAATCTTATGAGTGGGCAGCCAGCAACAAGCACCTGGAACTCTCTTGACGAGCAGAGGTACTTTTGCATATGTTGTTCAGACAATATGAACTTGGAGGTGAAACAAAAAGAATGAATGATAATATTTTGTATTTCAAACTTTGAGCCCACATATCGTGTTACTTTCTTGAATGCAGAATGTGAGGAACCCACAACCTATTTGTTGATGGGTCACTCACATACCGCTAGGCCAAAGGTCTTTGGTGTACTTTGATATTTCCGGATGGAATAGTTTTCTCCAAGGAGTAGCTATGAAACAGCCATAAGAATGTCAAATCTGGATAAATGACACACATAAGACTCCCAAAATGTCGCATCAGTTTAAGTTAAACTTTTGCCCTTTTTGTGTCTATTGTGTCTGCGACGTTTGAGGTCTCTCATTGGTTAGCATGCCCTGAAGATGCTTTTTTGATAAACCGATTTTAACATTGATTTTTGATCATTGTGCAGCATTAACCATCCCCAAAAGATGGGGCTTTTTCATCTTCTTCTGATACAAAGATAAGTCACTTATCAGGGTCTTTGGTTGATAGAGCATAAACAATTATTCATACTTATGACATCACGGGTGCCCTAGGCTCTTCAGAAAGACTAGGACCTTTAGATTGGGACAATCTTATAAGCGGGCAGCTGGCAACAGGCACCTCAAACTCTCTTGACAAGCAAAGGTACTTTTGTATATGTTATTTGTACAATATGAACTTGAAGGTGAAACAAAAAGAATGCATGATAAGAAATTGTATTTGAAACTTTGAGCCCACATATCGTGTTTACTTACTTCAGGGGTGTTTTGCGGCTTCAGTCTGCAGGTCATGTACTCGCTGCAACTGCATTTTCTACATACATTTGTTTATAGACATTATTTTTAATATATATGGCTATGTATGTTAATGCAGGTAATACTAACTCAGATGCTTGCCGCAACAAAAATCAGTCGGGTTGGGATTTTCGGCCATATGTTTTATACACAGTAATTAATTAGCATGTCAAATACGATACAACGTGCCGAGTATAATTTGATTTTCGGGAATGATATGTGCAGGTTTAGTTTTGTCCCATTCGTGTTTTTTATGGTGAGCTGACGACTGCTCAAGGGAAGATATCATCCATAGGTTAGTAGTTGTGTCATATTAATAACTAAGGCTTTTATCTTTAGCTGTTCCATGGTTTTTTTTAATAAACGATGTTACATTGACATGTTCTTCTTGATGATAATGTATCATTGAATGCTGAAGTAGTTGTTGCTATAATGTCAAAGGCATATTGAGATATTGTTACCTTTTTTTGGCTAATATTTTGTATGTGTTTTAAATTAGGCAACATATGAAGACGGGTCAAGGCTTATTACAAACACCTTTTTGTCTTTCTTTTCTTAAATTTCACAAATATTGTATGCTTTAAATATGTTTGCATGATCTTATTTATGAAATATAATGATTTTCGAGATTTTATGCATTGTCAATAATAAGTAACTTGGGTGATTCATTGCCCTGGTTTATTGCCGTTTTCATTTTAGACATTTTTATAAGTTTACCCCAATTCGACACGTTTGAGGCAAACGTGTAAACCAATTGACCTATTTATTTTTATTATCATGGATGTTTCATGTTCCAGCTTTTTCCATTGGACTTTTATATAGTCAACTCATATATTCATGGTTCTATTATCTTAAAAAACCCATATGTCCACCATTTAACAGGAAAGAAAGAAAATCTTCTAAATGGGTTGCTTGAATATTTTTGCTGGCAATAGCTTTGTATTGAAGTTCACCACATATGTCAAACAAGAATGTAACAAGTATGAGCATGTTGGTCAAGAGCACAAGTTGATCAAGGAAGTCAAATCAAGATGATTCAAGTCAAGGAGATGATGCAAGATAACGATCTCAAGAACTCAAAGTCAAAAAGATAAAGGCTCAAAATCAAGATCACAAAGCATGAATGAACAAAGCCATTACAAACAAGACAAGACCATAACAAGGCAAAGCATAAACGTCAAACGTCATATCTTCAATGTCATCGGTGGTACAGAGGAGTTTGAAGAAAGAGACCTCAACATTGGGGGAGATTGTTAGCCTTAATTATATTAAGTCAAACAAGAATGTTATCGGTCTTAGAAAGTCAAACTAGGTCTTGTATTGTAATAGGCTAGTCGGGTTCAACGGGCTTGGATTGTAATCTAATGTTGTCCGTGTTTCGGGCTCAAAGCCCAAGTTAAACCAAGCCCGACCCATTTAGAAAGCCTAAGTGCCAGGCTAGTATAAATATCCCTTCACCACACTTGGTGAAGGGTGTTGGTTGCAATTTCACTTCACTTGTAATCCTCCAAACTCTCTCTAATCTAATCTTCTTGTTTCTCTCTCTAAGATTTCTTATTTTCTAGCATCTTGGTAAAGAATATAGTTGTGTAATGGATTAAATACATGGGATAACATGTGGTACCAGAGCTAAAGGAGTGTTTAGTGATTGAATTTCGTGGGTTTATTGATTTTTTTTCTTTGGTTCGAAATAAAGGAAAAAGGATGGTTAAGGTTGGGCATGGTGTCGGTGTAACCTATGATGGTTAACTAAACCCTTAGACATCCATCATATGTGTGTTACATGGACTAGAGCTTTTAGCTTGGTTGCGTGTAACTGTGTTTATTTATTTGTAGAGTTGCGTGTAGAGATTTGGAAGTTGCGTTTGAGTATCCAGGTGAGTTTCATAGTTCATTATACCAATATTGTTTTCTCCTGCGGATGGAAGTGATGCAAAATATGTT
Organism: Tanacetum coccineum; assembly: GCA_026074375.1. Taxonomy (NCBI): domain Eukaryota; kingdom Viridiplantae; phylum Streptophyta; class Magnoliopsida; order Asterales; family Asteraceae; genus Tanacetum; species Tanacetum coccineum. Next base: position 46,433 of record BQNB010014406.1, read on the forward strand.
TCAAAATGTTTTGATTTTGTGATTATATGGTTCAAGTTACACATGAACATTTAAGTAGCTATTATATGTTATGTGTTGCATGTTGTATGATGTTGCATTGGTCTTTGCCTACTTTGTGGGTAAGAGGTTTCGCCTACTTGGTGTGGGTATGAACCTGTTTGCGTGCGGATACGGTACCAAGAGTCTAGGATTTGGGGATTTCATTCCTCTCCATGACTATATTTTTGTGGTTTGGGTCGGGGGACACGTTCCGTCCCAATGGTGATTCTTAGTTGCATGAATGCTAGCATATATAATAGTTAGCTTAATTGTCCTGTCATGTTTTATTTTTTTATATAATCACAGTAATTGATTTAAATCTTGTATTGGTGTCGTAAAACCTATGACTCTCACCAACCATTGTATTGACTTTTTAAGCATCATTTTTAGGTGAGCGTTATGAAGAGACTGAAGTTAATAAAAATGGCTAGAGAGACCGTTAAGCTGCATTTGGAAGTTCTCATTTGATTTAGTTTCGTATTTTGTTTGCATGAATTCTTGGATGTTTTTAGTAGGTTTGTGAATCATTGCCCTTGTATTGATGAGACCCTTTTTTCATTAATACAAGATGTCGTTCTTTTGTTTTCGGTATTGTCATGACACATAGTGTCTTTTATTTCTAGTTATACATGTAGCGATTCTCTATTGTTGACACCATTGTGTTGTGATGATATCCATGATGTTATGCCTCGTGTTTCCGCCTTGGCGGGGAGTGACAGGAGTTATGAGCTGTTTACCTCATAGACATCTTACTTTATTTCTGGCTTAGCATGAAATAATAAATTACTTTCCAAGTGTGGAACATCTTCATTTAGTAAGAATCACCGTATATTATCTTTGATAATTTGTTGCCTTTGAGATATCGCTTCCGTTTAATGTTATCTTTGATATTTATGCACGAATCCTTATTAATAGATGAAGTTCTATATTATAAACTTGACACTGCCATATTGTCGATACAAACAAACTAACTAGTGTAGTGTTGTTTTATGCAAAGAAGTTGTATCTTGCATAAGTAGGAGAAATCTTTATTGTGTGCAAGGAACAACTTAGAACAATATGACAAATGGTTTCTCTTAACTATAAAGTAAGAAAACTATTACTCTACTAGGACTCCTACATATTTAATGTATGTAGCCCTATTAAGAGAATATGTCAAGATAAAAAGATAAGCTACATGATTATGTTTTCTTGGAAATCTAAACATGGAGTTTGAAATTAACTTGAAATTACTATTGAGGCCATATATATAGGCACTCATTTTACTTAAGTTTAACAAATGAAAAGACTTATAACGTAACGTAGAAAAGGTTAACTTGTTATGTCTTTATGGTTAAGACATGTACATGAAGTTATTAACTTGGTCAAAGACTTATAACGAATAGTAATATATTAGATGTTTATGTCTACTTGTTAGTACCTACACATTAAGTCACTGAATTCGTCAAAGACTTATTAAAACATGCAATTGGCATAGTAATACTATTGATACCATTACGTTTTAACTTAAGTTGGTAAAAGCAGTAAAAGCCATAAAGTTTAAGATCAATCTTATTGGAATATCATAATTTTATGCTGTGATTTATGATGACCTTAACTTATTTAACTCCTAAAAGATCAAGGTTAGATAAATTGAGTATATCATGGATATGCCTAATAAGACTTCAACCTAGAAGGTTAATTAAGATAAAATGAGATGAATCTCATTGTGTTTTGATTGAAGTTCTAAATGTGGTAAAAATCTCTTGCAGATTATTATTGATAAATGCCTAGAACTGTTAAGGGTATTTTGTTGGATACCCAAAGAAAACAATGGGATACCATTTCTACAACCCATACGAGAACAAAGTTTCTGTTGCTCGTCATGCTGAGTTATTTGAGAATAGTCTCAAATGCACAAGAAGCGAGTGGGAATCTCACTTTGCTAAAAGCGAGTGAGAGTAATGTAGGTCTTGAATTACTTTAAAAAGAAGATACATAAACCTTCTGAACGCACTAGAAAATGTCATACTAGGGCTAAACATGAGAATGATAAACCTCAGGATGATGTTTACTCATATTCATAGATCCACAAGGATACCTCATGATATGTTTTTTATATCAATGGTGAGGATTATGAGTTAGAGGATCATGGTGAACCTGCTAAGCATAAGAGATGCATTATTAGATCTTGTGGATAAATGAATTGTATCAATGGGGATAAACCTATTGAATTTTTTTTGAATTGTTGTTGGCCAATAGGTGTTTATCATACTTCTTGGGATTTGTTTTATCTTTAACCTATCGGTTTGATGATAAGGTTTAAATGAGTTTCCTTTTAGAGAAGACTCATAGGGATAATATTATATACATATTTATTTCACGTTAAATGACATAAGAGTTTACTCGTACTCAAGAAATTGACTATGATTAAAACTTCTTCATTAAGTAAATCTTTAAAATATTTAATGATGATTTGAATGTCATACTTTGTTTTCTTGGAAAGATATATGACAATTAGATTTCAAGAATTCTTTTATTGAATGATTTCCTTGCTGGAGGAAGATATGCTAATCAATAAGGCTTTTATGATCAATATAATCTTTAGGAAGTATACAAAAATGCTAGAATCCAAGTATGGATTAAAAGCACGCATCTAATGAGCATAATCTTAAGTTTAAATTATTAAATCACTTTTTTGATTATAAATAAGATATTTCATGAGTACTTCTAAAATCTAGTGGGAGAAAATTTGTTTTTACTTTTCTAAAATCAATCAAGTTGTTGTACTAGTGAACATTGACCTCTTATTAAAGTATGATTTTATCCCATTAGATTGTTTTAGAATTTCTTGTAAGTATTTTGGAAATGATAAAATGCAACCTTGGTTAACTATGTTTGATACATTAATAAAATATGGGTGTATTAAGTCCGTGTTTCAATATGAAATATCATTGAGTGAAACATGAATGATCTATCTCACTTGGCGAGATTGAACACATGAATGGAAACCTTGAGTCCCACTAAAGGATTCATTATGTACATCATATTATATGTGTGATTAATTGTATCATTTGCATGCATGTAAGATGATTTGACAACATTGAAATCTGATTGAAAGATATTAGAAGGAACATTCTAATTAATGTTTAAATTAGGAATTCATTCCTATAATTAATAATGAAGATACTATGAATATACATTGTGGTAATCATAGTAAGATCATTATGATCAACAAACCTTGGGTTTGTGTGATATCCAAACATTATTAAAGAAGTGTTCAGAATTAACGGTAGCTTAGCATAGTGTTGTTTGTATACAATAGTGCTTTTTTAATTAAGATGATACTCAATCTTTGTAGAAGCAAGTTTTCATCTTATATGCTAACATTGTTGGCTACATATGCTTGGTTTAAAAGCATAGTTGCATAATGCTATATTAAAAGAGTAAGAATGCTTTATGGTTTGAAAAACTATTAAGATGATTGTCTTCAATAAGATTTTGTGCGTATACATCTTATGAAATGTAATGTGACTAAACTTGTAAGTGAGTGCACACTTGCAAAATAACAATCATCATATTATTCAAAGAATTTCACAGTTCGTGAATTTTTGAAATAAGTATTCTTAAAGTCATACAAGATCATAACCTAGTTGAGTTATTCAGGGAACCTATGCCTTATCACCAATGGTGATTGTTGTGGATAAGACATTAGTATTTAACCAGGATCCTCATGCATTGATCTTATTTGGTATTTAGATAAGGAACTGTAAGCATTTGTATTAAACAATGAATTGACATAGTCCATTGCCAGTTAACAATATGGGAATATTGTTAAGATAAGGCAAATGTGAGTGTTTGGTTATATTCTAAAGAATATGTAAAGATGATTTTACCAACTTCACATGTTATTCAGTGAGGTTGAATATTGGATACCCCACATGCGTTAATCACTTTATGGATCGGCATCATTGGGTGCATTACACACTTGGTGAAAGTTATGTTTATCCTCATACTTGAGATGCAAGCATGTTTTGCACGTATGGATGGCATTTCTTGATTATAGTCTACCACTACATTATTAAAAGGTAGTCATAAAGACTACTTTCAGAAATGTTTTGAAATACATGACGGACACTTGTAATAAAAACAAAATTTGTTCCTCCACGTGTTTGGGAGTTAGATACTTACTGGGCCCCTCGTTGGGTTGATCAGATGTTTGCATGACCGCGCCCAAAGTGTAGTTAAGATTTTTTTTTTACATTTGGTAATCATGATTAATACAGAAGCGAGAAACAAAATCGTTAAACAATGGAATGACTTTTGATCCATATCCATATTTAACATTGTATCTTAAACAAAAAGATAGGACTAACTTAAACCATAGATGTTGAGACTAAAACCATACTCAGGTATTTCTAGGAGTATTGATGATGTTGCTAGACTATTCGTCAATGTTAGTATGTTATATTCTTTCTTTTTGGGACGGACAATTTCGCCATAGTGGGAGGCTGTTGGTTTGTTGGCATCATGGGTTCATATTTGGCGGTTATGTATTACGGGGGGGATAGGGGACTACGTGAGCCTATGGGGGGTCACACCAACATTTACAATGAAGATATCCCACTCTATTGGTCTTATGTATTATAATTAAAATTTATATGGTGTTATATTTATTTTATTATTGTAGTTCAATACTCGATTAATGTATATAATAAATTATTTAAGTTGTTTAATATTTTATTATGTATTTTAATATTATCCACAATTTTGCTAGAATACTTAACCGGTCATGATTTAATTCGTTTTACGAATTAATATATAAACTATAATGGGCTTTTTTTACATCTTTGGGTTTTAATTTAAAAGTAATTTACATAAATAATTTTAAAAGGGCAATCTAAAAGTCTTACTTTAGTGGGTGTTTGGGGTTGGAAGGTTCGGGGACGGGGCCATGAGGGCCCCTTGGGGGTTTTTTGGGTTGAGTTTGTTTTGAGTTAGCTTTTTCCCTTAAGAAAATGTATTTAGGTAAAACACTATTCCAACTTAGGTATAAATTTAGAGAGATTACCCATTGGGCTCAATTTTCTAATCCATCCTTCTTTCTTCTCTTCTCCTTGTAGTCGACGAACCAAAAAAACACACCCCTTAGGGAAAAAATGGTTGTTTGAGTTTGGGATTTTAACTGTAGTATTTTCTTTTGGTACGGTTTGGGGTTCGTGGAACTAGCACTCGGGTGGATAATGGTTTAAACGTGTAGTGTTGGGGATAATTACACATAGGTGGTTGCTTACTTTAGGAAACTTTAAAAGGGTTTTGGTTTCGGGAATTTGTTTTACTAACACACATGTGTGTTTATCGGAAAGAAAGGTTCCTCATTTCTTCACTAGCTTGCGTTGCTAAAAAAGGTTTGTTTTTTCCGTTTATGTTTTTTCTTGTTAATTATAGTTGCTATATGAGTTTAATTCCGTTGCGTAAAGCTCATATATTTTTTAATTATGGTAATTATTAGCGTTTATTTAGATAAACAATTCTCCAATAATTAGAGGCTTTACACCGTCGGGCCCAAAGCGGACAAAGAAAGGGATATGCTAGGGAAACAAAATACCATTGTTGTTAAACAAAGTGATAATTTTCCAAACCACATTTTCGCCGATGGGCAACTACAAATTGTGGGGAAAATTTGCCTATAGCGGGGGACTGGTTTACTTGGACTAGGGAGGGGGTTTGTTGGGGTTTTTCCGGACCCGTGACAACTAACAGGGCGACCCCTTAGTGACTAAATAGTAAAAGGGGGGGACCAAAGGCCTATAACCTTTGGATATTTGAGTGTTGGAAAATACTAGGGACCAATTTACCTTATGGGGAGTTGTCGTTTAGGACTTCAACCCAAGAAGTGTTACAAACATTTTCCCCTGATGCAGTGTAACCTAATCGTTGCAGCGTGGTATAGGCAAGGGGACTCGGAGGGGTTTTGTTATGGTTCTTTTTAAGGGGAAAAATTAGGTTTGGGAAGGGGCTCCGGGGATCAAGGATATACACATAACACCACCCTACGGTGTCAACATCGATTTGTGTGAACAACATTACTAAGTATGAGTGAGTTGTGATACGCTTATAACTACGTTGGCCACCGTACTTATATTCGCATCCTTTCCCATTCATATTCAATATTGAGCCCACCCATTTCAATGACTGACATAACTAAGGCACTAAACCGCGAACACACAAAGGCACACAAAAGCGGAACACCGCGCACATAGATCCTATACGCAACTAGACGACGGATCTTAGGTTATAGTCTAGGCCAATCCACCTAGTTCTCTATAACCTTGGCTCTGATTACCAATCTGTCACACCCCGACAATGGCGGAAACTCGGGAATGCAACATAATGATCAATCATAACACAAGATACAAAATAGAGAAAACTACATTGCATAAACTCCAAGTGCTATGAAGACCATCAACCTTGAACAAACTCAAGTGATGTCCCAAATCGCTACTAAAATCCACAATCTCTTACACTTATTCAACTGCCCACACAGGGGACCATAATCCAAACTTAATCCAAAACATCCAAATACCAGATTCAAACAACAAGCAAGCAAGACTTCAAACAAAAATCCACACGGGATACTTCTAAGTCTGCTATCACAATCACCAAACTACTCTTCTTTTACTTCACCTGAAAATGATACTCGAAAACGTCAACAATAATGTTGGTGAGCTCGTAGGTTTGACCTTAAACCCAAAAGTTGTGCCAATATTTCAACAGTGGACAATAGTGCTATATGACAGTGAATATATGCTAACAATCCAAGACATAGCATCCCCGCTAATCATATCTCAACATCCAATAATAAACCCGGAGTCGCAACTCCAAAATCACTAACGCACCTAAAGGGCCTACCAGCTGGAGTACTATATTAGGGTGAACCACACAGAACCTTGCATGCCAAACATAGCACATGCAAGTACCACACAGAACCTTGCATGCCAAACACAGCACATACAAGTACCACACAGAAGCTTGCCATGCCAAACAAAGTACATGCAAGTAAATCAACACATAATATTCACATAGCAGTCATAAGCACATATCTTGTCCCAAAAACAAAACCACATTTCGCACAGATCAATTCAAAACATTTCAAAACACATTTGAGTATCATTTTCCCCCAACGAAAAAACCAGTAAAAAGTGGGGCTACGAAAACTCACCTCAAGCAAGTCTCTAGCAATCCAATCTTAATCACACAAGCAAATGCAACGACACCCGCACACGACCTACTCCAATTAATTTCCTAATTAATCATCCAATTCCAAAACAATCCTCACGTCTGATGCATAGTGTTTTAGACGCGTTGTACAATACCCAAAACAGTTTAGTGGTGTGATGGTTGACGACTTAACTCCACAATCATATCAATCTCATTCCCTGATAGTACTTACTTATACTATTTAGAGAAAATAGATAAGTAATATAAATAAATATTTATAATTAATAATTATAAATATATTTCGACAAGTCCATTCGGTAACCCTTAGACACTTCAAAATAATCATTATACGGTTGAAAATGAAACGTTTACTCATAATAAACACATTAGAGAAGTTTTGAGAAAAATTATATTTTTCGTCTTTTAGTAAATTTATTAAATAAATAAAATAATTAAATATTATTTTATTATTTAAAATCTAAAATCTTGTTTTTAAGAAAATTTCTAAGTATAAACTTTTTACGAAATTTCGACATGACCCGTACGTTTATACAACGTTTTCCAAGGTTTCAAACCTTATTTTCAATAATTTTTCACAAATTCGACACTTTTCGACAAATTCCAAAATCTCAATCTTTAACGCTTACCAACACTTTTTTCCCAAAATATCATTCAATGTCACTTCGTAAATACATTTCCACTTTTAAAAGTCTGTCAAAATTCTCATAACTACTAAATATCGCTTATTGGGCTTAAAGGCCCAACAAGGGTCCATTAGGACATTCATAAGTCCAAAATATAATTCAAATCCAAAACCAAGGTCCATTTACATATATAAGTATATACTTATATGTAGAAAATAATCCGGACCACAATAAGCCCTCCCATTAAGCCGTGACTTAAATGAACTTATTGGGCCGCGAGTCCAATAGCTTAAAAATACGTATATTAAGCTTAAAAATAAGCTAATAAGCTACGTATCGCATTTGGTTACTACCATAAGCCTCAAAAATAGTCCACAACATACGCCATAACACAAAAATAATCAAAATCACCTGGGAATGGTTCATGGCATATAAGCCCAAAATAAGCCAAGAAATAGCTTAAAAATAAGCCTGAATAAGCTATACAAGCTACTATCAAAAATAAGCATTCTAGCATCATATATTATTCAACCATCATGACCACAACATCAAAACTACAAAAACCCTCTTTTTCCTTTTCTTTTTACAAGAACCAAACACACAATTTTTTCTTTCGGTTTCGCTCCAAAATTAATTCCACAACGATCAACTTGTATAACTAACATCTATGCATCAAAATAAACCCAAAAGGACAAATGAAATTTAAATTTGGAAACTTACAAGAAAATCTTCAAAAATGTATATTTCGACACGAACCGGACAACCCAAACGTTGTTTAAATGAACACCCAAACACTCGTATCAACCCGAAATATCACGTTCTCGATCAAAGGTTTACTTAGGTGTGTGTGTTTTTTTTGAAAATGAAATGATAATGATTATGGGAAGAAAATGATATCTTATGTACATCCTTAGACAAGTTAGCTAAAATTAAGCCATCTTGTCTCCCCTCCCTTACTTGTAACTGGTCAAGGCATCCTATGGGTGTCGGGTTTTTTTTTCGTGTCGAAATCACTTAAATTCTCGTAAAACTCAACTGTAAAATTTACCCCAAAGTTAATTAGCATTTTTATTCACTTTAAAAATACTTTTCCATTAACCTAGAGTATTTACACGACATATTTTTCACTTTACACCATTCAAAACTCATTTGGACATTAACGGACGTGTCAGACTCATTTTTCGTCATTTCACAAAATTCACGGGTCAAACCACCCGGAATACGAATAACACAATAATACCTTCCAAAAGGGATTATTAATCACAATAAACCTCAAATCATCACATATCTCATAAAATCATCCCCGTCAACACGGTACAAAATCTGAATAAACTGACAAAAGTCAAATAGTCAAAGGACTATTAATGAAATATTCAGAACACAAAAAGGGTAAAGGTTACATTCTACCCCCTTAAAAGAATTTCGTCCCCGAAATCCAACTACTAACATTACTAAACAAATGCGGGTACTTCAATTTCATCTGATCTTCACGTTCCCACGTGAATTCAGGGCCACGTTTTGAATTCCACCGAACCTTGACGATGGCAATCCTACTACGTTTCAACTTCTTAAACTATCTTTCCTGACTGCCAAAACCTTGATGTGAAACGACTATCACGGTCCTGATATAATCGAGATCGGCATACCATGTCTAGAAACTATCTCATTCAAATAAAATCTGCCAAACTTTCATCTTATAATCCTCATGCATAGGTAGAAAATGAGCAGACTTAGTCAATCGGTCCACAATGACCTAGATTGTGTCATGCCCACTACTAGTCCTAGGCAACTTAGTCACAAAATCCATAGCTATCCCTTTTCATTTCCATACATGAATCTTAGGTTGCTGGAGCAAGCCAGATGGCCTTTGATGCTCAGCCTTAACCTTCAAACAAGTCAAACACTTACTAACATACTCAACTATATCCTTTTTCATTCCAGGCCACCAATACTCTTTCTCTTAAATCATATAATCTTATCAACACATGGGTGTACCCCCCCCCCCCCCCAGAGTACTTCGTCTTGATGGGCTTCCTTTTTATCAGGGTTCTCACCTCACCCTTCAAAGGTACCCATATTCGATCTAGGTAGTACAAAGTTCCATCACTTCTCTGTTCTATCATCTCATCCAAACCTTTTTGCAATCCTACAAACTCATCCACAGCCTCCTTTTGAGCCGTCAGTATCCTATCCTTGATACTCGGATGAAAGTATCATATTTATAGCTACTAACTCTCTTAGGTTGTACTCTTTCCTTTCCTACTATAGGGCATCAGCTACCACATTCCCTTACAAGGATTGGTAGTCGAATTTCAAGTATAATCACTAAAACAAACTCTATCCAACGACGCTGTCGCATATTCAATTCTTTCTGACTAAAGATATGTTGAAGACTCTTATGGTCCATATAGATGACACTCTTTGTCCCATACAGATAATGTCTCCAGATCTTAAGTGCAAACACGACTGCACCCAACTCTAAATCATGGGTAGTATAATTCTCCTCATGAATTTTCAACTGCTAGACGCTATTCGCTATACTTTATCTCTTTTGCATTAACACACAGCCTAGTCCTATCCCGGATGATCACAATATACCACAAAGTCTTTCGGTCCATCGGGGAGAGCTAGAATAGGCGCATTACATAACTTATCCTTCAAGGATAACGTCGAAATGCCATTTCATGTTCTCATCCACTCGTAAAGTATTACTTTTTCGAGTCAAGATAGTAAGAGACTTAGCTATCTTAGAAAAGTTCTCAATAAACCTACGGTAATATCCAGCCAATCCTAAGAACGAACGAACCTCAGTCGGAGTTATAGAGGATTTCCAATTCTTAACAGCTTCAATCTTACTAGGGTCTACATGAATCCCATTCCATCTTATACATGCCAAGATAACTGCAGTTCTCTTAGCCAAATTCCACTTAGAAAAAATTAGCATAACAGTTTCTCCTTTTTTGAGCAGTTCCAAGACTAACCTTAAGTGTTCTACATGCTCCTCTTGAGTCTTAGAGTAGACTAAGATATCGTCTATAAACATTATCACAAACTTATCAAGATACGGCCTACAAACTCTATTCATCAAATCCATAAACATTGTTGGTGCATTAGTCAAACCAAAGGGCATTACAGTAAACTTGAAATGTCCATAACGAGTTCTAAACGCAGTTTTTAGAATGTCATCCTCATGCACTCTCAGCTAATGGTATCTAGACCTAAGATCTATCAATACACATCCTAAAAGAACCATCCTTTTTCTTATTGAACAATACCGGCGCTCCCCAAGGCGATGAACTTGGTTGAATGAAACCTTTGTCTTGGAGTTCTTTGAGTTATCCCGACAACTCCTCTAATTCAGAAGGTGCCAAACGATAAGGAGACTTTGCTACCGGCGTTGCTCTAGGGATTAACATAATTTGAAATTCAATTTCCCGAGTAGGCGGTAATCCAGATAGGTCATCCAAGAATACCTTAGGAAAATCTCTAACCACAACAATCTCTTCTTGTTTCCTTTCATTAGCCTTAGCACTCGTCAAGAGTCTCGCTTTCTCTTCTGGTCTCTCTCCTAATACCCTAAGCACCTTGCCATCCGATAGTGGTATCCTCACTACCTTCTCATGGGAAATTATTTCAGCTTTATAATTAGACAACCAGTCCATACCTATAATCACATCAAAACTCCCATGTCCAAAAAGTATCAAGTTGATGTTAAAGACATGACTCTCGATTTCTAGTTTGCAACCCTTAATAACCTTATCAATCTCTACTAGTTGCCCGCTAGCTATCTCAATCTCATATCTGAAACCTAAGTCGCTGGGCTCTAAGCCTAACAGAGGTATGAAAGTAGTGAAAACAAAACTATAATCGGCACTAAAGTTAAATAAGGTAGTGGCAAAATGATTGTTCAAAGTAAACGTACCCGTCATAATGTTTGGATCCTGGAGAGCTTCCTCCGCTCCCAACATGAATGCCCTACCCCTAGCCTGGTTCCCTTGGTTTCCACGACCCTGACCCCCGTTATTAGCAGTAACTTGATTTAGACGATTTTATCCTGGTCCTTATGCTCTATTCCACCTAGGGCAAGCTGGTCTAACATGGTCAGTACTACCACACTCATAACATGCCCTAACAGTTGGGTTTCTAGCATTAACATGATTAAAATTCCTTGGCTCACTTCTACAATCCCTTACCAAATAACCTAGGCAGTTACAGTTGTAGCATGTGTGACAAAGCCCACCGAGTGCGTGAAAGGAGTTGCAGATGGTACACTTGGGCCAAGTACCCGTATTCTCTCTTCCTACAGGGTTTATAGTAGTAGCAAAAGCATTCACAGTCCTAGTCCTCTTATTATCATCCCTACCATTCTTATCCTTGCTAGGTTCCCCCACACTTCCTCTTTTCTTAACTTTCTTAATTGATCCATTTCTCACAGCCTCATTGGTCAGTGCACCAGAAATCTTCATAGCCTTTTGTATAGTCTTTGGCTCCGTTGCTGCCACCATCCCACGAATATGTGGAGCAAGGCCATACACATACCTCTCAATCATCATACTCTTAGGAGTTACCAAATGCGGTAGCCAATTCATGAAACCTATCAGTATACGCAGCATGGCCAGCCTCGACCATGGCGTGATTCCACAACTCAGATTTCAACTTTTGCATCTCATGACTAGGACAAAACTCTTGTATCATCATAAACTTAAAGTCATTCCATGACATACTAACAGCAACTTCTCGGCTTAGTGTACGGATATGAGAGTTCCACCACGTTAAAACCTTACCCACAAATGAAACAGTAGTGTATTTTACTTTTTGGTCAATGCTACAACCACTCATATCATGCACAGACTCCATTTTCTCAATCCAACGAGTAAGAACTACAGCACCTCCCTTACCATCATATTCCCTAGGGTTACAAGCTAAGAACTTCTTATATGAACAACCTACCCGGTTGCCCATCACTATCACGTTCTTAACGTTCTCCTAAATGTTTTCATTAACTACGTTACCATTCTGATTTCCAACATTTCCTCGGTTACTAACTTGAGGCAACATGGCGGGTAAGAGGTTCTACAATTGTTGGGCAATGATCGTCGAGAAGTCTAGTGTTCCCCCATTGGCTCCTTCTACATTCCCATTGACTCCCTCTACACCCCCATTAGCTCCCATACCTTGGTCATTTCCTTGACCATTCAAATCATCAACACGCTCATCATTAACTTCCCTAGGTCTTCTACCCCTTCCACCTCTACCAACCCGTTCACCTGTTCCCCCTCCTAATGATTTGGTAGCAGGCCGGCCAGCACTTCAGGTCCTCATTCTTGGTGGCATTATTTATACGAGGGAGAACATGGGCAACGTTAGGTTAAGTGGGATTCTGTTTATATATATATATATATATATTTATATATGATATATATATATTAGTTATATACTATATTTATATATATATATATATATATTATTATATATATTAGAATATCTCAATATTATTTTACTGATTTTTAACATAACACCACCATACGGTGTCAACATCGATTTGTGTGAAACAAAATTTACTTAGTATGAGTGAGGTTGTGATTACGCTTATAACTTCGTTGGCCACCCGTACTTATATTCGTCATTCCTTTCCCATTCTATTCAATATTGAGCACCACCATTACAATGTTATGACAATAACTAAGGCACTAAACTGCGAACATACAAAGTCACACAAAAGCGGAACACCGCGCACATAGATCATATACGCAACTAGACGACGGATCTTAGGTTATAGTCTAGGCCAATCCACCCAGTTCTCTATAACCTTGGCTCTGATTACCAATCTGTCACACCCCGAAAAAGGCAGAAACTCAGGAATGGAACATAATGATCAATCATAACACAAGATACGAAAATAGAGAAAACTACATAGCATAAAGTCCAAGTGCTATGAAGTCCATCAACCTTGAACAAACTCAAGTGATGTCCCAAATCGCAACAAAAATCCCCAATATCTTACAATTATTCAACTGCAACATACAGGGGGAACGTTAAATCCAAACTTAATCCAAAACATCCAAATCTGATTAAACAAACAGCAAGCAAAATTCAAACGAAAATCTCACGGGTTTCTTCTAACGTCTACTATCACAATCAACCAAACTACTCTTCTTTTCTCACTTCACCTGAAATGATATCGAAACATCATCAAATAATGTGGTGAGTCGTAGGTTTGACCCTTAAACCCAAAACGCTTGTGCCAATATTTCAACAGTGGACAATAGTGCTATATGAGTGTTAATATTGTTACCAATCAAGATATAGCATCCCAGCTCGGTCATATATCAAACATCACAATAATAAACCCAGAGTTCGACTTCCTAAATCACTAACGCACCTAAAGGGCCTACCAGCTGGAGCACTATATTAGGGCGAACCACACAGAACCTTGCATGCCAAACACAGCACATGCAAGTACCACACAGAACCTTGCATGCCAAACACAGTCACATGCAAGTACCACACAGAACCTTGCCATGCCAAACACAGTACATGCAAGTAAATCAACACATAATATTCACATAGCAGTCATAAGCATATTATCTTGTCCCATATACCAAAACACATTTCGCAAGATCAATTTCAAAATTTTCAATACACATTTGAGTATCATTTTCCCCAACGGGAAAAAAAAACAGTAAAAAAGTGGGGCTACGAGAACTCACCTCATGCATCAGTCTTTGCAACCCCTAAATTCTAAATCACAACCAAGACAATTGCAATGACGCACGCACGAAGACCCTAGCCAGTTAATGTCCCAATTAATCATCCATTCCAAAACATTCCTAACGATTTGATGCATAGTGTTTTAGACGCAGGTTGTACAATTACCCCAAATCAGTTTAGTGTGTGATTAATTGACGAATTAAATCACAATCATATCAATCTCATTCTCGATAATGCATACTTTACACTATTTAGAGAAAATAGATAGTAATATAAATAATTATTTATAATTTAATAATTTTAAATATATTTCGAAAAATCCATTCGAATAACCTTAGAAACTTCCAAAATAATCATTTTAAGGTTGAAAAATAAAACGTTTCTCATAATAAACACATTAGATAAGTTTCAGAGAAAAAAATATATTTTTCGACTTTTGGTGAATTTATTAAATATTTTTAATAAAATAATTTAAATATTATTTTATTATTTAAAATCAAAATTATGTTTAAGAAAATTTTAAGTATAAACTTTTTTACGGAAAATTTCAACAAGACCGTCGTTATACAATGTTTTATTCCAAGGGTTTAAACCTTATTTTCAAAATTTTTATAAATAACGAAATTTTTCGAAAATTCTAAAATCTCAATCTTTAACGCTTATCAACACTTTTTTCCAAAAATATCATTCAATATCACTTCGTAAATACATTTTCACTTTCAAAAGTCCGTCAAAATTCTCATAACTACTAAATATCGCTTATTGGGCTTAAGGGTCCATTAGGACATTTATAAGTCCAAAATATAATCCAAGTCCAAAACCAAGGTCCATTTACATATATAAGTATATATTTATATGTAGAAAATAATCCGGACCACAATAAGCCCTCCCATTAAGCCGCGGTCGAAGAAGAACTTATTGGGTCGTGAGTCCAGAAACTCCAAATACGTATATTAAGTGAAATAAGTATAGAGCTACATATCGCATTTTGGTTTCTACCATATGCCTCAAAATTAGTCAAAAAACAGCTCATAATACAAAAATATCAAAAAATCAACTTGCCTAGTGATTTTGAATCTACACGTGGACCATATAAGCCTTAATAAGCTCGGAATAACCATACAAGCTACTATAAAAAATAAGCATTCTAGCATCAAATATTATTCAACCATCACGACCACAACATCAAAACTACAAAAACCCTCTTTTTTTCTTTTTACCATACACGAACCAAACACCACCCTTTTTATTCATTTCGCTTTCAAAAATCGGTTTTCACAACGATGAACTTGTACAACTAACATCTATGCATCAAATAAACCCAAAAAGGACAAACAGAAATTTAAATTTGAAAACTTACAAGAAAATCTTCAAAAATGTATATTTCGACACGAACTGGACAACCCAAACGTTGTTAAATGAACACCCAAATACTCGTATCAACCCGGAATATCACGTTCTCGATCAAAGTTGGAATTTTTATGGTGGATTGTTGTTGGTGAGGTCGGACAAACACACACACACACTTAGGAGTGTGTTTTTTTTAAATGAAATGATAAGGATTTTGGGAAGGAAAATGGGTTAGTATCTTATGTCATCCTTAGGACAAGTTAGCTAAAATTATGCCCATCTTGTCTCCCTCCCTTTACTTGTAAACAGTCAAGGCATACTATGGGTGTCGGGTCTTCTTTTAGTGTCTGGGATCACTTAAATACTCGTAATAAAAAAAATACTCAAACTGTAAAATTTAACCCAAGTTAATAGCATTTTTATTTACTTTAAAAAATACTTTTCCATTACCTAGAGTATTTACACGAATATATTTTTCACTTTACACCATTCAAACTATTATGGACATTAACGGGCGTGCCCTGACGGTGTCCGTGTCAGAATTCGTTTTTTGGACACTTCTCAAATTTAGGGTCGATCACTCCGAAATACAAATAAAAATAATACTTCAAAGGGATTATTCATCCTATAATAAACCTCAAATCATCACATATCTCATAAAATCACCACCGTCAACACGGTACAAAATCTGAATAAACTGACAAAAGTCAAATTGTCAAAGGACTATTAATGAATATTAAGAACACAAAAAGGGCAAAGGTTACATAAACTACTTTTGAGATAACTATATGATAAATGAACGTATTTACTTAATCATGCACTACTCCTCATATTGTTTCTTATTATTTCGTTTGCTGGTTTGTCACACTTGTGTTGATTTTGTGTTAGTATTCCTAAGTCATGTAAACAATATTTCATGGAACCGCAATCTACGTATTATTCGTTAAGGAAATGCACAAGTAAGTAGTTTGATGACTTTCCAAGGCCCCTAAGAATACATCTTCACAATGCAATTGAAATATCTTAAGAGGGATCAACCATATTAGGGGTAAGGTAGTATGAAGACTGTTACCGATGGTATCTTTTCTACACACTCACGTTTCCTTAGACGTCTATACCAATTTAATATCTTATGGCTAGTTTTCTAAAGCCTAACGTGCACATCTATCATAAGAAGCAACATTAAATGGATCTACAATCTAAGTTTCATGTAATCATAAGTAAATACTAAAGGGTCTAGCCTAGCATGTTATAAGAAGGTAAAGAACACAAATCAATCAAATAATACGTAGACATATTGAAAGATTGAAGGGATAGATGAACTTTACTTGATTAAAACATGGATTAAAGACTGCTACAATAGGGTTTTGAGGCCCTAAAGACGGCCTAAAAAGCTGTCAAACTCGAATATAAAAGTTAGGGTTCGTCTTCCAAAAGTTACACACTTAAAACCCTAAAATCAGTTTTGTATATATAGGAAAAGCGGTGCGACGACGTCATGTTATAGTCATAACGCCGTCGCCACGTCGAATCTTCTAGAGCTACTTTAAGTCGGCTACGTTCTGACGCCATAGTCAAATCTTAGACGCCGTCGCTTTATAAATCGTGACGCCGTCGCTTGTAATTCGCGACGCCGTCTCTACGCTCTGTATGGATGATTTCTTTAAAGGATTTGGTGTAGAGTCGTAGTCTTGTTCGTTTCTTCTCCAAATGAGCCCAAGTCACATGTATTTCCTCCAAATGTCATCCAAGTGCTAAAAACATGAAAACAAATGATTAAGCACATAATCTAGGTATATTTGCATGATTTAAGGGGTTAAATGACCCTAAAAATGTAGAAAATGACACATCATCAAATACCCCTACACTTGGGATTTGCTTGTCCTTTAGAAAATATGATTTTCTACCTAGAAAATAGTAATATTGGGGGCATTTAACCTACTCTTTAAAAGCAGTTTACGACATAACCTCCTAGACCTCGTAATTAAAAGCACGAAAAGTATACACTAGTACCTCACATAAGTGTTTGGATTCTCTCTTTCACTCAGGTGTATAATGAATTATAACAATTATGGAAAATGGAAAATTAACGCTCATTACCTGTCATAGCATATAAATTACCATAGGCTTGGTAAACGATCAAACCTCCACCGCTAGGCGCAAGTACTAGTCATTGCTATCAAAGAGGTCTTTAAAAGGGTTGTGGGGTGTAGGTGTAAGATAACATAAATAGAAACGAAAACAGATGGAATATATTTAGGGAGTGACTTTTTGGGTGAATTTAAGGTGAAAGGGTTACCTAGTTATTTATATGAATACACGTTGATTGGGTTGCTAAGCCAAAGACACGGACAAATATATACAAAACTCTACAGAACTCTGCATCAATCTCTTTTCTTTTTTTCTTTTTTTTGAACATAATACATCATAACTTGGGGTTTATAACACACCCCTACACTTGAGTTTTAGAACTCATAATTACAATCTAATTAATGACCCGAATTGAGGTGGATCAACATAACATGGATATTATTTGACAAACATATGAGGATATTGACTTAACTTTTCTTCCGAATTCTTCCGCGAAAAAGATACTACCATAAATCTCAATCGTCCTAAAATTGTATTTATAAGGATAAGGACTTAGCAAGCATGTACTCGATAATTAACTTGGGTTAAAATATTAATGTACTAAAAGCGAGTACATATAAGGCAGGCTAAGGAGATTTGGGTGTAACAATTGATTCAAGGGTGACAATGCTCTTCATTAATAGTCCGGCTTAACTAGAAAGAATTCATCTAACAATAATTAATATGTTTTTAAAAGAGTCTTATAAACTGATTTTCCTTTAAACAACTTTTATGAATACAACTTATTTCAATTAAAACGAGGTTAAAGACAAAACAAAGCATGATCAATTAATAATTCAAATATATAAAAATAAATAACTAAGAATAAAACACACAAGACACTCCTAAAATGCATTAAATTAAAAGAATTAGGTTGCCTCCCAAAAAGCGCTTGTTTTTGTTCGAGTCACAAGCCTGACTCTACCCTTATTTAACAGATAAAGGGGAGGGTTCCCCTACACTTGAGTTTAAGTGCGGGTGATAGTAACGGTACACACCATTGTTGTGAGAAGGGGTCACATGCTGAAAAATTAGTTGTTGAATTATATGCTCCAAATGGTGTGTTTCTTTAATCCTAACCTTCTCTACTTCTTTTGGCCTAATGGGTGAATTAAGTTCTCTTCCTAGAAAAGAAACTTACATTCTAATTCCCAATCATTTTCTATCATCTCCATATACGAAAAATCAACACCTAGGGATCCACTTTGTCTTAATAAACCTAGTTTAAATCCATAATGTTTCTTAGATCATCAATGCATAGATGATAATAGAAATACATTTCCTTAGGTTGAAAAGACACCATGTGAGGCGAATGTGGTGTATTAATGGTTGATTTGTCTACTACCTTAATCCTAAAATTATTTGGACTATGTAGTTTGATGGGTAGGTCGGTTCCTCTTTTGTCTCCTAGATTTACATCTAAGGGTGAGAAATTGGGTAAAAGTTAAGGCTCTGGTTCATCAACACTAGGAATTTACCTAGAACTAAGAAAGATGTCATGACTACAAGTATTCAAGCCTAAATCTTCTAGTTTCGTGTGGTCCAAAGGTTCTACCTCCATCGGGATTCCAAGTCTCTTTTACTTCTTCCGGGTAAGGGGGGAGTCACAGGGCTGTGTGCTAATATCCCTTTAAATGGATGGGGAGGACATGTGAGGAACTTTTGTGGGCCAAATTTTTCCGCATCATATCGGTATTGACGTTTCGGTTATTGTGTTATACCAGCTTTAAAGCCAAAGGTACTTTTTCCCTTACAAGAGGAGGACTAGGGAAGATAGTGTGGACTATTTAACAGAGAGTTGACTTGTAAAGACAAATTAGGTATAAGGAAAGATGCCTTTTCTGTGAGAGCTTATGAGAATTTATGACCATTAAGGGGCTCAGGATCCTCAGACTCGTGATTTTTTTGATCTTTGTGAATTTATTCTTTTTAACCCTTATTTCTTCTTTTAATTTCTCAACTTTCGAAGCGAGTTGCATGAAATCACTTCCTATAACGCACATGTATTCTTCAAGTTGGCGAACTTTTTCTTCTTGGTCAAGTATGAAATTCGTTACGAGACCTTTGAATTCTTCCTGATGTGATGGCTCTAGTGGTAGTTGACGCATTGTATTGCTTGTCAGCCCACAATAGGTCTCCACTCTTCACCATCGAGATTACGTCCTTCATGAGTAGAGATGGCAATGGGTCGGGGAATTTCAAGGATCGTATTTACCATCCCCATCCCCGTTTCTCAGCCTCATCCCCATCCCTGTCCCCATCCCCATCGGGGAATCAATTTACATCCCCATCCACATCCTCAATGGGGATCGGGGATCCCCACAGAGATTCGAGGAATTTTTGCCCTTATAAATTGAGCATAAAAATTACACAACTAAACGAAAATATAAAGAATTGACCTACATAATGTCTTAGAACGCATACATTGTACATAGTTTGATTAATTAAAATGTCATTCAACTTTAAAGCATCGTAAATACTAAAATATCACATATACTATATAAATAAATTGGATCGAATGTGTGTATTCGGAGAAATATTAGTTGAATAATATGTAGTTAGTACTTAGCATTTTAAAAGTAGTCAATTCATTAAATATGGCATATACATACAAATATACTTCAAGTATAATACTTGTCAATACGTACTAACTTATACATATACATGAACATGTTATATTAATATACAAATAATTTATATATATTTGTACATTAAAAAGTTTGAGGTCGGGTGCTGAGGATTTATGTTATCCCTATCCCCGCCCCATCCCTGGTTTCATAATTCGGGGATTCCCCATCTCCATCTTCGTCCCCGGTCAACTCGGGGATTCCCCAATCAATTTGGGTTTGTGGATCGGGTCCCCATCGGGTGTGGGTTTTATTACACTTTTATTTCAATGATGAAGTAGATTCTTTTTTATCAATCAAAACCCTTTCCCAAACTGTACAAGCTTCTTCCAAAGCATACGGCTTTATGGATGTAGATTGGGTGGATAATATATACAGATGGATCTTATATATATAAGTGTATTCATGATGTACCACATGGGTGGATATATAGAATCAAATCTGCCGAATCACTTATGTATGATCTTCTACATCCTAAGTCTTCCTGTTCCATCATCTGACTTATGTTCTTCATGTAGCATTCAAACTGAATGACTCTATGAAATTATGTTGATTCTTCCACATATTATAGGTAACGTAGGAGACATCTCTATTTTTCCCTCGGGAATCTTTAGAATTACCACTTCGTAGGCTTTCAATTCTACTCTGACCGATGAAATGAAATGTGAATAGAAACCGTCCCCTCTCTTTGAAAGGAAGGGCGCTTCCGGTTCTGTCGGTTGCTTGAAATAATTTTGTCTTCTCCATACTACTATATATACTAGAGTCAATAATTTATATATAGGAACTACGAACTCAATCACTTGGCTGCCGTTACTCTTCAGTTTCTGTTGAGGTCTATCCTGTAAGGTACTCAAATAGCATCAGGGATCGATTCTAGTTACATCATAAACATCTAATTGGTTTATTTCCAATACGTAAATCAATATTCAAACCGCACCAAAGGGATGGGCAATTTCCCTATTTTTATAGTGAACTTCTGTACCAGAAACAATGGTATCTCCAAATATACCCCCCTGGGATGTAAAATATACCTCTTTCTCACCATCCCTATAGTATAACTGAACAAATGTATGCATTTTCAATTTTGGTCGTATTCTATGGTTGCGATTATACCATATATGTCTTTTTCATTCCGTCAAAAATCTATTTTACGGTATAGACGCTTATGACCTCCCCCTCTATGCCCTGCGGTAATGATTCCTCTGGCATTACGACCTTTACCACAATGATGCTGTCCATATAATCAAATTATTTCGTGGATTGGATTTCACTTGACTGTCTACGGTTTCATTGCGTGTGTAGAGGTAGAAGTTTTGTATAAATTTATCGCCATGCTATTAAGTATTTTGATTTAAATTCTTTTCTTTTTAAGAGGTGGAATAGAATAACCCGGTTGAAGCGTAATGATCATATGTCTATAATGCATTGTATGTCCATTAATGGTCCCATTCTTCTGCTTCCCCGAAGTCGTGACTAGTCATCGCGATTACCTTGACCAAAAGAAGAGTTTCGAACCCAATGCTTTATTTCCTGCTAGCTGATCCTGATTCGACATTAGAAGTATATTGATTTTTCCCTAATAACCGAATACTTTTGTCTGTAAATACTGCATACCTGATTCCATCCATAAATAGATTTGATTCCCTATGAGTTCTAGTCTCAATAAGACTACTAATTCTTAATTTTCATATAGTATGATATGAATATACCACATCAATTAGTTATGTATGGATGATGAGATTTCATTGATACAGAGCTAATTCTAATAGACTTATTGGAGGGTCCCATTGGTGTGTATCTAGTAGGAATTGAACCTACGAATTCGCCAATTATGAGTTAGGTGCTTTAACCATTCAACCATGGATGCTTAGCGGGTCATAGTGAATGACCAGATTCCAATTCAAATGGAATCTTTCAACTAAAGCAATGCGATGCTTAAATAGAATTCTTTTAGTTCTAATAAATTAGGAGGAATTTAATGACAGACAGAATCAATCCTGGATCTTTAGAAATTAGAGAGATCAAGGAATTCCATCATTTCTTAGATTTCTTGGACTCAATTTCAATTCAGTGGGATCTTCATTTACATTTTTATCACCAAAACGTTTTATAATAAATTTTGACACCCGAATTTTGGAGTATCCTACTTTTACACAATTTACAGGGTTCAACAAGCAATCGGATATTTCACGATCCAAGTGGTGTAATACTCTTGGAGTATGCAGTCCTTAAATATCGAATTAACATTTTAATATATGGTCGAAAGAAAAAATCTCCATTTGATAGGGCTTCTTCCTATACCTATGAATTCCATTGGACCTAGAAATGATACATTGGAAGAATTTGTTGGGTCTTCTAATATCAATAGTTTGATTGTTTCGCTTCTGTATCTTCCAAAAGGAAAAAAGATATATGAGAGTTCTTTCCTGAATCCGAAAGAGAGTACTTGGGCTCTCCCAATAACTAAAAAGCGTAGCATGTCTGAATCTAACTAGGGTTCGCGGTGGTAGAGGGACTGGATCAGAAAAAAGAGAAATTCTAGTTGTAAGATATCTAATGAAACCGTCGCTGGAATTGAGATATTATTCAAAGAGAAAGATCTCAAATATCTGTATTTTTCTTTATATATTAATATGGGATGATTACACAAGATCTAGTTTCGTTCATTTAAGGATTCCTAGCCAATTGAAAGATCTTCTGATCAATCCAGAGTTCATTTTGATTCCAATAGGTAATGAGGATTCAATATCACACATTGATCAACCAAGAGATTCAACAACTAAAAGAAAGACCGATTCTTTAGGATCCTTCCTTTCTTCAAACGAAAGGAACAAAGATAGAATCAAACCGATTACCAAAATGCCTTTTTGGATATTCCTTAATGTCCCGGCTATTCACGAAACGCGAAAAGCAGATTATTAATCATATGCTTCTGGAAGAAATCGAAGAATTTCTTGGGAATCCTACAATAATCCGTTCAGTTCATTTTTTCTACAGATGGTCCAAACTTGCATTTGGGTTCGAATCCTACTGAGAGGTCCACTAGAGATCAGAAATTTGTTGAAGAAACAACAGATCTTTTCCTTTCTCAGTCGATGGTAAAATAAAGAAATGGTAATCTTATTCCAAGTATAATTACGTATTTACAAAATACCATCCTAATTCATCCTATTTCATTAGATTCGGGATGTGATATGGTTCCGAAAGATGAAGCGGATATGGACAGTTCCAACAAGATTTCATTCTTGAACAAAAATCCATTTTTTGATTTATTTCATCTTATTTCCATGACCGAAACATGGGAGGATACGCGTTCACCACGATTTTTGAATCAGAATAGAGATTTCAAGAAATGGCAGATTTATTTCACTCTATCAATAACTGAGCCGATTTGTGTATCATCAGGAATTTCCTTTTGCTATTGGATTCCTATGGATAAAGATCCAAACAATTCTTGATGGGTGTATTCAACTCCAGGATAGAATGGAAAACGACATCTTTATTGGTTCTACTTCCTATTTTTTATAAAGAGAATGAATATTTTCATCGAAGGATTAAGAGAAAAAGGTTCGCAATCTCTGCTAGAAAATGATTTGGGAAGAGCCAAACCAAAATAGTGGTATTGGCCTAGCAACAACATAATGGAGGCAATCAATCAATATAGATTGATCAGAAATCTGATTCAAATCCAACATAGCACCCATAGGTACATAATAAATGTATTGAATCGATTCTTTTTAATGAATAGATTAAGCTTGGATAAATCAAGGTAAAATAGTTTGCTAGTAAACTTTTCCACGACCGTTATGATAAAAGACTCAAAATATATATACAAACCCCTCGATCATAGAAATGATAAAGACAACCTAAGTTGGCGTTCCCATAATGGTCAACTTCCCAATCATCCCAAACTTTGCATACTTTTACAAAAGTGGTGACATCGGCCACTTTATACAAAACTATACATCATTGATTTTTATCCACATATCAACGAATAATTAATCCTTCCAAGTATTTCATCGGTTTAAGTTTAGCGAACCGACTATCATTTATCCTCCTCTTTTTTGATGCATTTTCTATTTTTCCATTTTTAAACACAAATCTTGGTGCAATTTCACCGTCTTCACAATCATAATTCATCCGGATAATTTTTCCTTCAACACTTAATCTTTAGACATAATACATAATCACGAAAGTAGCAAAATACATGAGCTACATATTTTCCCATTGCATTGTGCAATTTCCTGACCTAACCGGAGATAGAAAATTTCACTTTGACACAGAAAATTCAAAACTTTACACAAAAGCAACTAGCAACTTTGATTCAATAGGCTTAATCTACAGGGTAGGCTAAGGTGTAAAGGTGTAACGAAATAAACATTTAGTGTGAAAAAGACAGGAATGACTCAACAGGTTTTTTCTAGGGGATCTTACTCTTACAGTGAGAGTAAGTAAAGGGTTATACGAGGTTTAACTAACCAATGTAGTTAGTTAATTTGACAACATTAAGGCTTTTAGTGTATTCCTAGAAATTTACCAGTTAAACATGTTACTCCATCTAAGTCCATAGTACTCATCGTTGTGGTCTCGAGTGATATACCAAGCCAAGTTCTAAAGTCCACTACATCACCGACACACTCATAATTTTTGTGGAATTTTTAGTAAACGTTTGGAAACGGAATAGGCTTAATTCTCATAATTTGGTATTAAGGGTTATAGTGCGCGAGGTCATGTAACTAGTAATTTTTACAAAAGTTATGCTATTTTTTTTTTTAAAATTTGGCATAATTTAAGCATATAGCATATTATTTGTAAAAGAAAGGACAAGTAGGCGTTCTAATTCTCCACCTCCCACTTAAATTATACAACGTCCTCGTTGTATAGATAAAACAATTAAAGAAAAATGGGAAATAGAATTAGAACGAGGAACTCCCCTGATATGTTGCTCGGGATGATTCTCCAATTTGAGTTCTTGAGAAAAAGTGTGTTGACGAGGCGTCAGAATGCTCGTATGAGTTCAACACACATCTTTTTCAGAGTATACGATATCGTTGATTTCTTTACAGCAAGATCCTGCATAAAAATTTAGAAGACAAAAGTGCAATTCCTATCACAGTTATACAATGGTCACAATGCAGGAAAACAAATAAACACACTGTACAAGAAGTCAATACGCCGTATCCCGAACCCAAGGATACGCCGTATTGCATCCTGTAAAAATAAATGTTTTAAAGTTTTGCAGAAATTAAATGCATAAATTAAAGACTGATAACGTCCAGGTAGTCAATACACCATATCCATGGGGTTTGGATACGCCATATAGACAGTCTGGGAAGACAGACTCGATAAAAAATTTGAAAATACATTCCGGGTTGTCTCTCGGCAAGCACTTTTGTTTACAGAAAAGTCTTTAAGTTAGACTTGCCCCAATTTAATCTCATCCTTATAAAACAATTTAGGGTCGAACGGGATGCCAAATGGCACATACAAATTCTTGATTAGGAAAATGAATGACATCCCTTTGTTAAGATGATTCCAAGTCATGATATTAAAATTTAATTCCTTGATAAAAGTTTTAGTTTTGAAAAATTTATTAGATGTATCATGACTTGTTTCCAAAAGCTTATTTGACCTTTGTGCATAGGCACCATCATCAGTATTTATTACATTACCCCCCGAAGAGTGTTTGATATCGATTTTATCATCATCATTGTCCTTATCCGATTTTGAATCATCAGGGTAAATTACGTTAAAAGGAAATAGATCATTAAAGTATAAAATGTTTTGTTCCTCTTCATCACATTCGGACAATGATGTTTCATCTTTCAAATCAAATTCATCGATATGTTGAGGACTCACATCAGGTTCAGTTAAGAAATATAATTTAGACGTAAGAGCATCATTGTAAACAATGGCTGGAAATTCATTCTCAAAATATTTAAAGAAGTCTAAATCATTAAAATAAATTAAACTTGACCGATGCTCGTGATGGAAACAAAGGCATGTTGACTTTATCATTATCATTTTCCAAATAAGTTTTTAAATTATCGACAGAATTTATGTTATAAGAAAATGAATTTTTGTCATAAATTACCATGTAATCTTCCTCGTCGGATTCGTCAAATGATATTCTAAAATCAATTTCGTGTTAGTTAAGAGGACTTACCATGGGTTCACATGAGAGTGCTGCATCAGATGTATCATCAAAGACTATAGTTGGGTATTTAGTTTTGAAGTTCGTAAGGCTATCGTCCTCTTCTTCATATTATTCCATCTTACCGCATGTGGCAGTTCGCCAATTAAATGTTCGACCATGTCTTTAAGCTTTTTCTTCTTCGAGTCTGAAGTATTCTTCCATAGTGATGTTTGGATCATCCATGATAAACCTAAGCTGGAAATCAGAAACAAGGAAACAAACTACAAAGCATAGTACTTTCGAAAACAATTAAATAATGCTAGAATTTAAACACACAATGCAATTAAATACAAACAAAATTAAATTATACTAATTAAATTATTCTAAACTAATGGTTAGAAATACTAATAAAATTAAAGGTTAAACTTTTTCACTCCCCGACAGCGGCGCCAAAAACTTGATGTGCTGTCGTGTAGGGTCAATTTTATGATTACCAAGTTTTAAATTTGTATTTAGCCGACTTATCCTAAAACAACACTTTTAAACGGGCAGTGTACCTGACCGGGTAGAGTTTTGTGGTAAGTAAGGTGTCGAACACTAAGAGCGAGCTCGTTAACCTTATATTATATCAGTATTTTAATTGATCTAGTTAGTTAATTCTAATTACTCGCTAAACCTATGCTAAACCTAGTTCTAATGATAATGAGGGGTTTTTAGCTGAGAGACTGGCACAGGTTTTATGGTGACAATAATCAATTCTAAAAACAATCAGAAGATAAAAGAGCGGTACAAGCCAAATGATAGAAAACTGTATTAGCCATATTAAATCCGATTAAATGCTGGTTTGTTTGTTTAGTGCAATGATTTCTTATCTCAAAGCGGCATATCATTCTTAAGACTTAGGTGGGACATCATCCTAAGACCTAGACACGTTGAATCCTGTCACAATTAACGTATCCGCATAAAGCATCCTTTTAGTTTAATTATAATCTATCTAGGGATTAAAGAAATGGTGATCTTGTTAAACCCTAGCCCATCGGGACTTTACCCACTTACTGTTTGACGGTATTTTATATACTGGTAGTTCACTGTTCAAGTCTTTATCAATTAATTAAGAACATACTTGTTGAAACATTATGGGTCACCTGTCGGTCCAACTAAGCTCATAAGATAAACAAAATTAAACTTTCAACGATAAATTAAGAAATCAAGTTTAAAACATACCAAACATTAAATATTCATTGAGATGGCTAATACCCAAGGGTATTAGCCCATAACTATTGTAATTATACAAGCGTGATCAAATAACCAAGGTAAACTAAACGTTTTACCGAACGATAACAAAAATTAAATGATTACAAGAGTATAAGAATTACACGGTGTCTTCTATGGAATCGTGATCGATGCTTGACCTTTGGTTGCTCTTTTTTCTTCAAAAATCATCTTTTATGTGTATGGTATAGAGAATATGATTTTGCACACTGAAAACTCATTTTTGAGTCTTCTATTTATAGTGTTTGAAAAAGACTGGATACGCCATATTGAATGAGCTCAATACGGCGTATAGGGGTGTTTTCCTTGGAGTGTGTGCTAAGTTTATAATCAATTAGATATAACTTCCCAAATTATAATTATTCACCAAATCTCTGAATGTCTATCCTGTTGGATACGGCGTATGAAGAAACATGAATACTGATGTGTTGTAGTTAAGGGTGTGATTTGTGATTCAAGTTTTAAATTTATATTTTGTTGACTTTACCAAAAACAACACTTTAACAGGCAGTGTACCCGGTCAGTAGGGGTTTCGTGGTAAGTAGGGTGTCGATCATTAAGTGCAAGAAAATACTTTCAATTTATTAATACTTTGGTTTTTCTATTCTAAGTTATTCTAATCTATGCTAAACCTATG